>JAEQML010079298.1:0-12054 GCA_016904865.1 Pissodes strobi | reverse complement strand
TTAGGCATGTGCAGCACATTTTATCCTGAGTAGTGAATAAGACTGAGCCGTCACGCATCACGCTCGGCTATTTAAAAGTCATAAGGGTAAAGTCGGCTCGAATCGACTTCAGTCAAGCGAAAGAGAGAGAGAGAAACAATCACCTACGACGTGTGACATTCAGCAATCCTTCGATCCGGTAGTCGGCGTCAACTAAATGCTTCTCTGCAAGGAAAAATGCAAACACATCGATTTATAGGTCAAAAATATGAAGGTTTTAATATTTTTTTCTAAGAGTATTTTTTTTGGAAAAGCCTACACCGAAAAGTGTCTTATAGGACATTATGGAAATGGTGAAAAGTTTAACTTCATTAAGCTTCAGAGTTTTGTCACGATGCGTCGCCACTTAATATTTTATTAAGCAATACATATCCAAAAATCGCATAGACCCGATTGAAATTGGTGATTTTTTTTATTGAAGTGAAACTTCTTTAGCCAGGGTAAAGTCAAAAAAAATTAAACGCTTATCAAAGTGAAACGCCCCCTTAATTAAGCATGTTCCAGTATAGGTAGAGGGTTGAAATTTTCAGGATATGTACCGGGGTAAAATGAGGATCCTGGACCAAAATGGAACCCCCCCGTTCGGCCAGGAGAGTGGGGAGAAGGAAAACTAAAATAATTAATTTCAAGAGAAAGGGAAAAGCTACGGGGTCGAAATTTTTATGGTAGGTGCGTACCTAAAAATTTTCGAAAAAATGGGAAAAAATTAAAAAAAAACCCTAAAAATTTTTTCGGAAAGGTAATAAAAGTATTATCGAAATAAGAAAAAATAATAAAAAAATAAGTTAGAGAAACGCGGTTTTCGGCGAAAAAAAGACGAAGGAGTTCAGCTACGAGACCGGATAAAATGGAAAGAAAAAATGCTTTATGAAAAAAAAAATAGGACTGAAAAAATTGAAAAAAAAAACGTAAAAAAGTGTTCGGAAAGTTTTTAAAAGTATTATAAAACGAAAAAAAGAAGCGGTTTTCGGAGAAAAAAAGGTGAAAAAAAAGGGAAAAGAAGTGTCGAAACCGGGGGCAAAAGTTGAGAAAAAAAGCCTTAAAAAATAAATACTCAATTCCTAATATCTCTTTCAGAAGTGACACTTCAGTTGTGTGCTTATAAAGGTGAGGCACATATTTTTTTCAGTTTGATGTCTACACTAAGCGTCCCTGCCAGCCAACGTATTGCTATTTTCAATAAATCAGTCTCAGGTTCGTAAGCCTCGTGATCTGTAAAAAATTTCCATAACAATTTTCCATTCGAGATTGGGAAATACACAAAAATCGGGGTAATTGAAACTTGCAGAAAATCGCAAAAATATAGCTTTGCTTTTGATTTGATGGATTACGTTTTCCAATATTTTGCCATAGCTTCTAAGTTAAAATATGTAAATTTATACATTAATTACCTGAAATCTCATTGAAAACGTTTGGAATATGGAAAAATAAGCCAGGATCGCAGAATTTGGATATTTTTCAAAGCAGCAATTTGTGAGGATTTGATCGGATATTTTGGGGTAAAATTTTACTTTAAATATCGAAGTTTTGGCAAGTAATTTCAAAATAAAGAACATAAAATATTACTTGTATTTCATAATATTAATCTCGAATTGTTGAAGTTTTAACTTCTGTCGTGTAATCTAAAGCACCCACCTTTTTTTTTCCATTCGTGCATGCATACAACATATTATATATTTAACATTTTTCTTATTTTCTACCAGAACTAACGAGTATCAATATCAAATAATTGTAACTAATTTTGTATCTATTTTAAAGCATCATCAAACTAATCGTATGAAGAATGTTGCTTAATAGCATATTACGAGGCATATTATTTAAGAATCAAAATATGTTGCTTTTGTTTAAAAAAAGGTGTGTGCTTAAAACCGCACGACAGTAATAAAAACTTCCGCAGAGCGATATTAAAAAGTATAAAATTTTTGCCAACGACGGGAATTGAACCCGGGACGTGCAAAGGACAAGCAGAAGGTCTGACCACTGCATCACCAGAAAGTAATGCACTGGACTGTAAAGACATGGGTAATTCTGATACATTCAGCATGAATTACTCTTTAATTAACTTTAAATACTTAAACTAAACTTGACTCTATCTACATAGGATTCTTAATGCAAACCATCAATTTTTTTACAATCATACAATGAATTTTTTCAGGTTAAAGCACATACTTGCTTTAACCTGAAAAAAATTATTAAAAATTGTAACTCCCCCTGACCTTCAGAATACCAATCTCAGCACTGCATTTTTACTTCACTGCTATACCGTTTAGGATCCGTGAATAGGCGTATACTGTGTTCTATCTCATTCTCTCGCAGGCTATTCATCGAGTCTCAAATCATTCCCGTTTTCAGCCAAAGGTCGGTCTTGTTCTCAGTCGGCTAACGGCATTAAAGAAGTTTTCACTTCAAAAACTCCAAAACAAATAAACCGACAGCCTTGTACCCTCAAGGGCCTCGTACCACGGCTAAGTGAATTATTGACCGTTCTTTTCGCAGAATCAGGGGGAGCCTTATCGACATTAGGGCAATAGTCCCCCACGACCGAATTAACAACCCAACTAGATGGTTGCCGCACAAATTGTTCAGGATATCAAAATTCTATTAAGACAGACCTTTGAACAACAAGTTGTTTCGAACGAAGGCGCAGTCAATTGGACTGCTAGGTGTCCACTGTCCTGACATTCCTCCTCTTGATTTCTGTCTACGTGGGATATGTGAAAAATGAAGTCTATGAAGTTAAACTCCCCAGAATTTAATATTCTAATGTAAGAAATTACAACCAAATTTTGTTACATAGTTAAATAGTTTAAGCCACTTGCATTATCCCCGAAACCATAAAAAAAATTAAACTAACATTTTTCGCGTTTTTTGAAAATAGAAAATACTTTTCGAAATAAAAAAAATGTGTACTTAAGATCACACAGCAGAAGTGGAAACTTTAAGGAGCGTCAAAAACGTATATAAGAAATGACATTTACGTAACAAGTCTTAGTTTATATGCAATTTTTTATGGTAGCGGCACACGCACTAAAGGGAGATCCTATGGCGCTCAACGAGCGGTGTGTGTGCGAAGATGTTGATTGATACGGTTCTTGAATAGTTGTAGGATGTAATTTGGGGGAAACAGATGTCCTGGGAGTGAGTTCCACAGTGATGCAGGCGCCAGAAGAAGGAGTTCTTGTAAAGCAATGTTCTAGGTGTTTCCGGTTGTACGACGAAATGGTGCGCTCTTGCGGTCAGTCGTGACTGTCTGACAGGCGTTGCCAGGGGCCAGACTATCCAAATTCCGGGTAAACTCCGGGTCGCCGACAAGACGCACAGTTCTCTTCTGGAATCCAGCAGCTTTAGGGTGTGCTTTGGTGCGGCACCCCAGATGTGTGAGCAATATTCTAAGCACGATCTTATTTGCGCTTTGTAGAGCAAGAGCAACGGCTGCGGTGTATACAGTTTTTTGTTGCGAAATAGCGCACCAAGCTTCTGGGAGGCTGATTTTGCGATGTTAGCAACGTGGCCATGCCAGAACATATTGCTTTTGACCGAGACACCCAGCAGTCCGATTGACGAGGATAAAGGAATGGTCGATCCTGCCATAATGATGTCAGGGCCCGCCGTATTGGCCCTCTGGGTAAACGTGGCTGCTTGGGTCTTTGCTGCATTGAACTGGACCAAGTTTCTGTCGCCCCAAGTTTGAACTTTTTCCAGATCTTGATTAATTCCTGTAATCTGCTCCTGTCTGCGGTAATAAGTCTCAGTCGCTGGTAAAGGTTTTTCTAATCTAAATTGGGAGACAAGGGTACTGTCATCTGCAAAACTGTAAAGAGGATTTTTCGTTTCGGTCAGCAGGTCATTGAATAGAAGAGGAACAGAGTTGGTGAAAGTATTGCGCCCTAAGGCACGCCCGCGTTAATGGTGAATGTGTCTGAGATGTGTCCATCAACTGCAACATGCAGAGATCGGTTCTTAAGGAAACTGGCAAGCCCAGCTGCAGAGAGACGCTGGCAGTCGAAAGGACAGCAGTTTGTTGAGCAATCCATCATGTCAAATTTTTCAAATGCCTTGGAAATATTCAACGCAGCCGCTCGAGATTCTCCGTAGTTCTCAATTGTCCTACTCCATAGATGAGCGACAGAGGTCAATATGTCACCTGTCGATCTCTGTTTGCGGAAGCCGCATTGGTTATGGCTAATTTTCCTTCGCTTGTCCTTGATATAATTACTATGTAGTTTCCGTGAAATCTACTTATCGGCACGAACTGTTTAGATGTAAAAAAGGTCTGACTCATCCCTTTCAATCGCCTGGGCTCTGCGTTCCTCAAGTTACATCATTCCGTATTTCGTGCTTGTCGATATCGAACAAAATTTGTGCAAGTCGCAGTGAAACGTGAGTGTTTTAAATAGTAAAAATGCCAAAAAGGGCTCATTCGCCTAATAGGGACAAGTCTAAGAAAATTAAACGACTAAAAAGGCAGATGTTAAAAATGCAGGCTCAATTAAGCAAAATTGTGACTAGTGAATCCTCTTCCTCGTCTGAGAATTCATCTGACTCGTCAGGTAGGATTAAATTATTAAGCAAAAGCATTGTTTATTAAATAATGGTATAGCAATACAGAGTTTAGTACAAGAAAAGGGATGACGTGCGTCATTCCCTTTATACTAGACAGACCTAGATCGTGCGATCTTTCAGGTTGATTAAAGGTAACGTGCGTTATCCTTTATTTTAGCAAATCGTGCGATTTGATTTAGTTTTCAAGGTTGCTTAGGCCTGTAGAAAACAAAAAAGGAAGAAAAAAGGAAAACATGTTTTTTCTTTCTTCCAGTTTCAGACGAAAGTGAACCTGAGAGTCAGACCCTCGCCCAAGCTGAGCAAGTTGAACAACCTCGGGATCCAGAGTTAATTACGCTTGAGAATTTTAACGTTCTGGGATCCAAACTGGACTCGGAGGAAAAATTAGGAAGCCCAATTCATGATGAAATTGCAATACGTTGGAATACATATTTACAAAAAGGGTTGTCCAAGGACCAGCGTGAAGAATTAATATCAAAATATAAACTTCCGTCCAACTGCAGGGCCCTGTTGCCGCCGGAAATAAATAAAGAAATCCAACCATGTTTAACAAGACCAGCGAGTGAACATGATAGATTTATGCGGGCTTTACAATCACAGCTAGCTCATGGATTGGCCGCAGTAGGAGCGGTTATCGAAAAGATGTTACCAGATGCAGTGCAATCTGAGAACATGAGATACTTGGCGGACGCCTGTCAATTGTTTAGTAATGTACATCAGGCTATTTCAACTCACCGCAAATTTAAAATAACTCCGTTTTTAAACGAGGACTGTAAGAAGGTGTCAGGCACCTTAGAAATCGACGAATTTTTATTTAATAAAGATTTCGCGGAAGCGGTGAAAAACGAACAGGCAGTTAAAAAAGCTAGCGTCGACTTTAAAAAGAAAACTTGGCAACCAACAAATTTGCCAGGACCATCTGGAATAAAATCAACATCAAATCAATATTTAAACTATCAGCGTACAAAATACAAGGGGAGGCTGAAGGAAAAAGTGAGGGAGGAGAGAAGACCATCAGATCATTACCGGAAACAAATAAGAGACCCCAAGAAGTACTACCGCCGAAAGTAAATGAAACTGAAAAGGTAAGCTGTTATGCAGGCAAACTTTCGAAATTTTTACCATCATGGAAATTAATAACACAGGACCGGGCGGTCCTGGGTTGGGTTTCAGGAATGAAAATTCCTTTTTCCTCAAAACCTAGACAATTTTTTGAACCCACAGTTAATATTCCAAAGTCTCTTTTTACAGAATATAAAAATTCTGTTAGTGAATTATTAAAAATAGGCGCTATTGAAAATTGTCAGCCACTACAAAAACAGTTTATATCTTCTTATTTTCTGATTAAGAAACCTAACGGCTCATACAGGTTTATATTAAACTTAAAAGGTCTTAACAAATATATTGATGCCCCTCATTTTAAATTAGAAGATCATAGGACGGTTTTAAAACTCTTAAATCAAAACTGTTATCTTACGAAAATAGACCTAAAGGATGCATATTTTTTAGTTCCGATGAACCGGAAAGATAGGAAATATCTAAGATTTAAATTTGACAATTGTTTATATCAATTTAAGTGTTTACCATTTGGCTTAAATTTAGCACCGTTTGTTTTTACCAAACTGCTTAAACCTATCGTAAAAAGACTTCGCCTTATGGGCATAATTACAGTTTTTTACCTGGATGATATTCTTATTATAGGTCACAATGAGATAGAATGCGAAATAAATACCGAAAAAACACTTGATTTATTAAATAGTTTAGGTTTTATTATAAACAAAATTAAAAGTACATTGACTCCCGTGCAGGAGTTAAAATTTTTAGGTTTCATGTACAATACAACTAACATGCGCATCTCACTTCCAGATGATAAAATATCAGCCGTTAAGAAACAAATTTTAGAGTTTAAACATAAAAATAAATGCACAATAAGAAATTTTGCACAGTTAATAGGTAAATTTGTATCCTCCTGTCCGGCAACAGATTATGGGTTTATTCATGTAAAACCTTTTGAACGCATAAAACATATTTGTTTAGGCGGCAATCCCAATAACTATCATAAAAGAATGACAATTCCAATATTTTTAAAGCAGGAATTAGAATGGTGGTATAACAACATAGGCCTAGGTCGGAATATAAAACCGACGTGTTTTTCCCTCGAAATCTTCTCAGATGCTTCGCAGACCGGCTGGGGAGGGTTTTGCGATGGTACAAGGTGTCATGGTTTTTGGAACAGACAGGAACTTAAGATGCATATAAATTTTTTAGAAATTAAAGCTGCTTATTTTGCATTGAAGTCACTAACAAAGGAAAAACAAAACATAAGTATATTATTAAGAATCGATAATCAAACCGCAATATCATGCATTAATCGGGGAGGAAGTGTCAAGTATACATACTTAAATAAAATAACTGCTAAACTTTGGGAATGGTGTGAGAAAAACCGAATTTTAATTTTTGCAAGTTACATTCCTTCAACAGCTAATACTGAGGCAGACAGAGAATCGAGGTTGCTGAGAATTGATACTGAATATGAATTAAATATGAAGGCATACAAAAATATTGTGCAGATATTTGGGTTCCCTGAAATAGATTTATTTGCCACTAGACTTAACAAGAAATGTAAAAAATATATTTCATGGTATCCTGACCCAGATTCATATACTATTGATGCATTTACCATAAGCTGGTCAGGGTATTTTTTCTACGCGTTTCCCCCTTTTTCAATCATAACAAGAATTCTAGAAAAAATTATTCAGGAAAAGTCGACGGGAATCATGGTTGTACCTTATTGGCCTGCTCAGCCTTGGTACCCAATTTTTGTTAAATTATTACTAGAAAAACCGATTTATTTTAGCCCGGCAAGAGACTTAATGATCTCTCCTTTCAGAGAGAGTCATCCACTCCACCTCAAACTTTCCCTGGTGGCAGGGAAGTTATTCGGCGGTCTTTTCTGAAGAGAGGTGTACCAGAAGCGGCCATAGAAGTAATAACATCCTCCATAACAGAAGGGACCCTAAAACAATACACAGCTTGTTTTAAGAAATATTGGTTTTTCTGCACGAGTAATCAAAAAAAAATCCTGCAGAATACAACTTAGAAACATACCTGGCTTTTTTATCAGACGCACTAAACAAGGGACAGTCTTTTTCGGTATTAAATTCGTATAGGTCTGCCCTAAATTTAATATTTAATCCTAATTGTTCTAGAGATGAAAAGATTGTTAATAGATTCTTAAAAGGTGTTTCTAGGTTACGTCCACCTACCCCAAAATATGAGTTTACTTGGAGTCCCGATCCACTCTTAAAATATTTAAGTGAATTATACCCGCTTGAAAATCTAAAACTAGAGTTTTTAAATTACAAACTTGTCACACTCCTAGCACTAACATCAGCTAGCAGAGTGCAAACACTATCCTTAATAAAAATTGAAAACATACAAATTTTAGAGGATAAAATTGAAATTAAAATACCTGACAGAGTTAAAACATCCGCACCCGGTAGGCCTCAACCTCTCTTAATTTTTCCCTATTTTAGAAGTAAACAGGAATTATGTGTGGCATACACTATTGAATTTTACTTAAATAAAACTGCATCTATTCGTAACAAAGAACAAAACCTAATCCTTACGCATAAAAAGCCAATTCACTCGGCAACTTCCCAAACAATAAGTCGTTGGATTAAAAAAAACGCTACATATGGCAGGAATAGATACAACAAAATTCTCAGCACATAGTGTACGCCATGCATCAACTTCGGCGGCCTATCGAGCGGGGGTAGACATAGAAAAAATTAAGAACACGGCAGGATGGACACCTTCGTCAAATACGTTCTTTAGATTTTATAACAGGCCGGTGAAGGAACTAAATAACTTTGCAGACAAGGTTCTTCAGTTAGGTAGTTAATAGAGTTTTGCTATTAGCCCTAGGTTGTTATATTAATATAGTTATATTATATTGTAAAGTTCTATTAATTCTATAATGTTACAGTATTATATGTTATATTGTTAAATGTAATTATTAAAAATAAGTCATATATACATAAGATAAATATGCCATGCAAATCTAGATATTAATTAATATTATGCCTATTATCAGTACTAGGCATTATAGGTAATATATAGTTCAGTTGGAAAAATTGCTATTTTGCTCCAAACATCTACATAGTAATTATATCAAGGACAAGCGAAGGAAAATTTAAAGATTAATCGACTTACCTTAAGGAAGATTAATCGGAATTTTCCGAGCTTGTCCGTAGATATAATTACCCAACCCACCCCAATTTCCCAGTTGTTAGCAATTTTTCCTGCACTTCAACGGAATGATGTAACTTGAGGAACGCAGAGCCCAGGCGATTGAAAGGGATGAGTCAGACCTTTTTTACATCTAAACAGTTCGTGCCGATAAGTAGATTTCACGGAAACTACATAGTAATTATATCTACGGACAAGCTCGGAAAATTCCGATTAATCTTCCTTAAGGTAAGTCGATTAATCTTTAAATTATTCTATTGGTCTCGAGGTACTTAAGTAGTTGCTGATTGACTAATTGACACGTTCCATGACTTTGGAGAATATTGGAAGCAAGGCAATTGGGCGATAGTTTGAGGGCGTGGTTTTCTTGCCTTTTTTTGGGACAGGTTGCACTCGAGCAACTTTCCAAGAAGATGGGTAAATCCCTTTTCGGTAAGAAAGAGAAAAAAAAGGCTAGAAAAAATGAGCGTTAGTTCGTTGGCGCAGTTTCTTAACACGATGGCAGATATTCCATCCGGCCCTAATACCTTTTGCGTATGCAGCCTTTTGAGGCTTTAAGGTAGAATACCATAAAAACATTTCGGCGAGCAGTAGCAGTAGTCGTTATGACGCCGCGTTCGTCTGTCAAAGATGGAAGAGAGGTTTTTGTAAAGTTATTACTTACTGCCGTTGCTACCGACCAAAAATTCCTGGAGCCACTACGGCATTACAAAAGTTTACACCTGGTTCTTTGATTGTGCTTGTCCTTAGTTTCGTCAATCACACATTTACATTCGTTTCTCGCACGGTAAAATAATTGCGGCTTGCCGCGGTCTGATTTTGTTGCCAGTACTTGTAGGCTTGTTGTTTCCTACTTACGGCTCTCATATTTTCTGTCGAACCAGGGCTTTCCTTTTGTCGGTAACTTGATGGAATTTAGGATGTAAGCTTCAATTCCTGAGAAAATTACTGGTGTAATCTCTTTGCAACAGACTGACGATGACGGGTCGTCAGTGTCAAAGCAGGCGTCGAGCCAAGAAAAATCTAGGTAGAACTCTCTTAGATCTTTCCGGTTTCCACAATTGTAATGCCAGATTTTACGATGCAATGGTGAACCTTTCTGTAGGATTGGCAATTCACAAACTATTGTAATAAGTTTGTGGTTGGAAGTAACTAATGGCGGACCAACTGTAATTGTGTACTGGTTAGGATTTGTGGTTAGAAAAAGGTCCAGGAGGGCGGCAAATTCGCCCCTCTATTTGTTAATAAAGGCAAAAATATTACAAATTTAAAGACACGCAGTGGCTGGAAGTCTCAATCGTTATTACCCATGTGTTTTTTCTTGAAACTATCTTACAAACTCGAACCTAGAAGATTTTTTTTCTCTTCTTCGAATTTCACTCTCCTTTGCAATGACCTTTTTGGAGATATAATTGCGTCTCTCTGTCATTAGGTTTTCATCGGTTGCAATGCCGCTTAAGGATATATAGAGAATTCGCTTAGAAACAAAATTAAAATCGCCATAACCATTCATTAGGTTCACGAAAACAATCAATGTGAATCGAATGACTTACCTTCATGTTCTGACTTAGACAACAATATATACCAAATATTTCAAACTAATTGAATCCTTTTGCTATTAGCAATAGTTCTAATTTCTATATCATAATATAAACAAAAGTTAGAATGTTACTAATTTTACTTTACAAATAAATAATTGATTTGCTATTTCACACAGTTGCCGAAAAATAGTGTGTGTAAGGTGTCAATAAACTGTTTTTTCTACGAGCGTGCGCAAAGTGGCTACTTTGCGCACGCTACTCAGTGCGCGAAGTAGTACTTTCCCGCACGCTATGCGGGAAAGTGTGCGGGAAAGTAAAATTCTCTAAAATCACCAGAGACAAGAACATGTTCATATACCTTTAGAAACTTTACACTTTTGGACTTTTTATGCAATATAAGAAACCGTTTTAAGTCATAATTATACTCTTTTCCCTAAAAATTTCCGTAATTCGCGATATTGTAACTCAAACCAAAAACCATATATTTTGAAATCCTCGGTATAGTAGTAAAAAATTATGTCAAGCAACAATACTTATAATTGTCAGATTGACAGATTTTAAACAAATCTATCCCAAAAAACAGGCTCTTTTCTTTCAAAGCTTCCGTAATTCGCGATATTACAACTTAAACCAAAAACCATATCTTTTTAAGTCATGTCAGGTCAACAATAATATTCATGTAAAGCAACAGTAGGTATATTTGACAGATACGTTTTCTTTTATTTAAATATGAGTCATTATTATTCTGTGCTTGTTTGGACTGCGCTCGTAGAAAAAATATTGTTCCTAACACTTGCGCAAAGTGACTTTTCCGCACTCGACTGATTGACCGAACTCCGCGTCGCGTCGTTCGGTCAACATCAGTCGCGTGCGGAAAAGTATCACTTTGCGCACTTGTTAGGAAAATAATTATTTTCTACTACCGTGCGTAAAATACTCACTTTACGCACTCTCTAAGATTCGTAAAATAGGCCTTTTTAATGTGCAGTGCGTAAAGTAAGTTATTTTACGCACTAGTGCGTAAAGTAAAGCTGACATATTTTTTGACGTTTACTGACATATTTTTTGACGTTTAGGACAGTGCGTAAAATAATATATTTTACGCACTAGTGCGTAAAATAATTTATTTTACGCACTAGTGCGTAAAGTAATATAATATTATTTTAATTTTTTCATATATTTTTCGATAGTAGAAAAAATTTTGTATGCTACTCATGTGTAAAGTACCCTTTTTTTATTCATGGGATTGTCGCATTCGCCTACGGCTCATGCGACAATATTCCCATTCATAAAAAAAGATTCACTTTACACACTTGTTGCATAAATAACTATTTTGAACTCGCAGACTTGCCTACTCGTTCACAAAAACAGTATTTTCCGGACTTGTTACGTAAATAACTATTACGCGACCATTATTATATCACCTTTAGGCGTCAGTAGAATACCTCCGAAATACGTAATATTAAAAAAAAATATTTTTTGTGATGATGTAGCACCCTAAATCAATAATATCTTGAAACGATGTAGCAGGCAAGTAGTGTGAAAATAATGAAACGCTTGTACTTAATAGTAATGTTTTTACATGGCCCATTAATATTAATAATTTAACTGGCAACTTTTGTGACATCGTTTAAAAGAAACAAAATCAATTAAGAAAGTA
>JAEQML010079297.1:0-12055 GCA_016904865.1 Pissodes strobi | reverse complement strand
TTAAGTAAAATATATTTTTACGTTGATAATGGGTGGCCTTTTAAATGGCCTTTAGAGGAATTTAAACCTTTCTTTGTTCGAAAAACCGAGTTGACTATAGAACAGGGCTACCTTATGTGTAGATTAGTAATACCAAAAATAATCAATTGTGGATTTTAAGAGAGCTTCACAGCAGTCATATGTTCATCGTTAAAGTAAAATCATTCGCTTTTTCGCTTTCTTACATCTGGTGGCCTGGGTTGGATAGATATTGAACAATTAGCGATAAATTGTAAATCTTGTTCAACGCATTCTTCAAACCAAAAAACTCATTAGCAGTGTGGAACTGGCCTAAAGAGCCATTACATGATTGTGATTTTTTTCATATTGTAAGTAACAATTTCTTAGTTATTCAAGATGCTACGGCGAATTGGCTATAACGTTTTGAAGTTAATGATATAACAGCCACCACAACTATTAGGGTTTTTCGAGAAATATTTTTCCGTTTTGGAATGACAAATTTGTATGGATATTGGTTCAACTTTTACGTCTGACCAATTTCAATTTTTTTTTATCGGCGTCAGATATTCGTGATAGAACAGGAGCACCTTATAATCCTGAAATCACTGGCTTAGCGGAAAATGCCGTTCAATTGGTTAAAAACGTAGTTCGAAAATTCGAAGAGCTAAACATGAAACCCAATTATGACATACATTTAATAATTAATCATTTTTTGTTCCCACATAGGAATAGACCTGATTCTACGACGACGGGTGAGTGCCCAGCAAAAATGTTATTGAATAGGAAACCTCGTACTAGATTTGATCTTTTACTACCTAATTCTTCAAATGTTTTTCAAAATAATCAAGATTATAAATTAAGATATTATAGTTTTAAGCGAAATGACATTTCCTGTGAAAATGATCCAGTTCGGATTAAAGATTTTAGCTGTAATAAACCTAGATGATGTACTGGGGTGACTAGTAAAGTTTTAGGCTTAGGAACTTACGTGGTAAAAAGTGAAGGTGGGCTGGAATGGAAACGTCATGTGAACCAGCTGAAAAAGAGATTTTCTGAAATTAGCATTGCAAGAGTTACCGGAGAGTATTTAGGTAACGTTGCTATTCCTCCACGTTCGAAATTGCCTGAAAAATGTCATAATCAGGGAAGTGTAAATATACTAGGTAACGCAAATTCAGAAATTATTGTCACTAATAATGAAGATGAGGATGAGGAAACAGTGTCAATTCTAAAGGTAGCAAATAACGACCAAATTAGCTTTAGACTGGGGTTATAAAAGTTTATGTGTTTATGTGTTTAATTCGGTTTTGAAATCTTAAGAGATATGTAATTTCTTTTAAGTGGGTGGGTGTGATGTATTAGTACGTTGTGGGCATGCCTTGTGGCCCTAGGCCGATAGATATATGTAACTATTACCGGATATATCGACTGTAAATAATGTAAATAAACGAGTTCAGTATATTACGGACAATACTACATTTAGTTCGTTTCTATTTGATTCTTCCCAAATTCTATTCATATTCCCACATCGGACAATTACGCTGGAAAATACTAAAATACCCAGAAAGAGAATTTGTTTAAAATCAATTAATATATTCCTTCGCCATTTTGAGTAGAACTTCTGCGCAGAATTTTTCTCAATAGTTATGTTTTAAAGCGAACTAACTACAAAATGAATACTTAATTAATAATGGATTTCCAAATTAAATGGTAGTTAAGTAGGTAGTTAAATAGAAATCAGGTAGAGATTTCTATTCAATATATCAATATAAAAATTCAGTATGAGACATAGATAAAAGTATATGTGGCAAAAGTTACAAAAGAAAATATTAGATCTGCCAAGGCCAAATTTGTCTTGAGAATGCACTTTTTAATTATCGAAAAAAATTAATAAGTATAGGTTCAAGTGTAACTAAGATCATCTGTAAGAAAATCATGTAATATAAACGATAGGTAGCAATAATGGAACAAGATATATAGGGTCTCCTACATTTGTTGAGTACTTCAATTATTCGCTCCTCTAAATTGCTACCTTTTTTAATCCTCAGGTCAAAGTAAAAAAATGCATTCGCGCACAAAACACAGTGTTCCAGTGTTTCGCCAATTCAAATCTGCAAACTTGCATATTAAATGCCATATTAAAATAAGGTTTTCTACTGCTGTGTTTGTATAAAAATAATCATAATACTAATATTTGCTTAAAATAACTTAACAATTCTCAAATAATTTATTTAAAAGAAATAATATTTTCAAACAAATCAGATAGGATCTGACATCTATTATCTGTGTATAAAACTAAGAACAAACAGCAGTACTATTGAAATTCGATAGTACAACGGGTATTGTAATGCACTCAGATGCTAACATGGTTAGCGAAACGCGTATCGAGTGCAATAATTCTGTTTAATTATTGTTTATAAAACTCCGTTTTAGTCAATAATTTATGCTTTGATTGCAATTAATACCTAGTACATGGCAATAAATGAAATAAAATTTATAAATATTACAAAATATTTTAAGAACTAATGAGACCAGTCAGTATTTTACCATACATTAGAATCAATATTTCATTTTGTTTTACTAAGGTGCTATTAGCTAATTTTTTAAATAATTTCGATATTACATTTCTCATCTGAATTGGAAGTCTGACAATCAATGCTTTAGTAGCCGAGCCCAGTTTAATACTTCATTAACTCTCCATGGGTAATTGCTGCAAGATGAAACCATCTTATTATAGGTAGTAATTACCTAAAAAATCATGACAATTTTGGAGGGGATAAATCTGATCTCACTTTTCACACAATTCTGTATCAGATGGTTCTCAAGATATTGGCAGAAATATCCAAAAATATGTCCGCTTGTCTCCGAGACTAATGAAACAAAAATTATAAAACAAAATTATTAGTCAAGGTAATATTAGAGCCTCCAATGCGCGAGTTTCATTCGTCCTTTCCAAATTATTTTTCAGGATGCATCCTTATCACATCGTTCTGCATCAAGCTTTAACAGCTGAAGATTTCGATCGCCAGATGGACCATTCGTAATGGCTATTAAATATGATAGCGAAAACCCCAGAAATACTTTCCAGTATCCTATGGACGGATGAGGCAACATTTAATAGCAATGGTGGTGTGAACTTGCATAATATGCACTATTGGTCCAGGACAAATCCACGTTGAATGCAGGAAGTTCAGCACCAAGATCGCTGGTCGGTAAAATATCGGAAAATATTATTGGGCCCGTTTTTTTTTTAACCAAACTCTCATTTGAGAATTTTATTTAAATTTGCTAATAACCAATGAGCTTCCCCTTCTATTAGAAAATGTCACTCTGGACGTTCGCCATAATATGTATTTTCAGCACGATGGGTGCCCGGCGCATTATGCGCCAAATGTTCGGACCTTCTTAGTTCAGATATATCCTGGCAGGTGGATTGGACGCGGAAGTATATTTCCCTGGCCAGCTAGGTCACCAGACCTCACCGTATTAGATTTTCATTTGTGGGGGAGGGTTAAAGACGTTGCTTTAGCATACCGGCCTACAACCAGAGAAAATATGATGGACAGAATTACAGCAGCACTAAGAAACATATCGGTGGCGGAAATTGAAACTGCTGTTTTATCCACGCGGCAGTGCAAGCATGCATTAAAAATAATGGGAGACATTTCGAACACTTGGGCCGTCATTAGTATAATTCGAGTACTCCATCTTTGGAGTTGTGTGTGTAGGCATAATTATTTTAATGTGTAATATTAGTTAAGTTTTGATAGTGTTAGTATTAATTATTGTTAGTATAGTAAATCGCAGTAAAAGTAATATATTTTGAAAGTCAAAAATACCTATGTGCTTTCGAAAACTTAACTTAACATTTAAAAACTTCAAAATATTGTAATCGTTATTAATTTTTTCATTGTATAATTTCTCATTTATTATAAACGTGTTTTAAAATTATCCAATAAATAAAATAAAAGCGTCTTTAAAACGGAAAAATTTATACATTTTTATCTATTTTGGTTAATATCTCAGGTTCTAAAAGCATATAAATTTGTTCTTTTTACCGAAATGTTGAGGCTTTAATTCTTTATTAGATAATGTAAAGAGATATATATCGTATTTATTTTTTTTTTCGAAATGTTTCATTATATTTCAGCGGCAATGGCAAAACTCATGGATACGAAAGCAACCGTCCAGTTTGTATTGCAAATAAGGTTCTCTTAAACGAGATAAAGCTTGTTAAAATCGCTTATACTAAACTGTTGTAATCGTAATTTATTTAAAAGAACATTTGAATTCACCCCACCACTTTATATTACTAAATAGCAAAAAATTGTGTGAGAGGAACTTTCGGAAAAAGTGTAAGAATTAGAATACAGATATTTTTGTTTGTTTGTTGTTTGTTAATCAATAAAAACACGAAAATCTTAATTTTCGGTTGGTCAGGACTATTACACCCTCCAGCGGGCATTTTGGAAACTCTAAAATAATTTCCAATATTTTCTCTTAAAAAAATTACCCCAACGCTCTATAATATTTAGTTTTTGAGATATAGCCGGCCATTGTCAGTGGGCCACCTGGTATGAGATATTTTGGTCGCCTTATTTCTAAAAAATAATAATATATGAATTTTCCACCAGTAGAAGTGTTTGATATGTTTCGTGCTTATTTTCAATACAATGATAATGTAACGGTTGCCGCTAGCATACTTGGGTTCCTTTAAAAAAGTTCGAATTTTGTGTGGACATCTTCGGAAAAAATGTCCCAAAATACGATTTTATTTCGACTTTTGATTTCTTTTACTTATATTTTAGGTTATGTAAGAGATATCGAGATGTGGTTTTCACTGATGCATTACGTTATCATTTGGCTGTCCTTTGTTTTAAAAAAGTGGTATCGTTGCATTTAAATGTTTCTAAAAAATCTGACTTACTTGCGGTTATGTCAGAAAACACCCTCTAGCGGCTAGGTAAGAAATCGAAATCATCCCATTCAAGGCACGGTTGATAGCCTAAAAAAAGCCCTTTTTGACGACTCCAAGCGTTCAGCTGTTGTGAAGGTATTGACATTTATTTACGAACATGTTCGGCCACCCCCAACACTTTCCTTTAAGAGATAGAGCAAAAAATGTTTAACAAAAAAGAATCGAATTTATCTCGGCTCTAAAATGGCAATTTTTAATTTAAGAAAATTTTGCAACAAACAGGTTTTAAAATTTAAGTCGGCTATTTTGGAATCTTAAAAATAATTTGCAACATTTTCCCTTGGCCACTTTAGTAATAATTCTTTTGACCGTAAGTCTTTACGCCAATTACTTTTCGAGATATACCCGAGTGCCATTCCCGGTAGGTACTAAAGCATTATAGTACTATTACCACTAATGAAAAGGAAAATTTAGTACAATTCGTTTCACAAAGCATTACAAACCTTGGTTCCCACTAATCTATATCACAAATTGTAAAAAATGGTAACTAGTAAACGGCGCGCCCGACTGGGAACGCCACTTTTCCATTCCACTTCCTGTTGAATTGGAAAATTTAATACAATTTGTGATACAAACTGTACCTACTTCCCGCTAAATTTTAATACAATTTAAAAGCAATAGTATTTAGATCACGACGCGTCCGATTGAGAATGCCACTAGTCCCTTCCGGTTCCTGTTGAAGTGGAAAATTTGTCACAATTTGTAATACAAGCTTTACCTCCTGCTAAATTTTATAGAAATAGTATTTAGTTAACGGTGAATCTGACCGGGAATGCCACTAGAACCTTCCGCCACTTCCTGTTGAAGTGGAAAATGTACTACAAATTGTAATCCAAACTTTACTTCCTCCTAAATTGTATTACACATGGTAAAAAATAATGCTTAGTTAACGACGCGTTCGAATGGTAACTCCACTAGCTGCCTTTCGCTCCCTGTTTCTCTTTCTATGCACTTAGTACTTAGTTAAATTAAACAAAGTAAACCTGGTCGAAGTCGGTGCGTAGATCAATAATTAATTGTACTTATCAAATGTTCCTGCTCCCACATCCCATTCGGTTCATTGTGAAAGGGTGGATATTGCGATTGTTGTACAGGGTTATCGATTATAAATGCCCCCCCTCCTCTAACTTTTTTATTTGACGTTTTACAAAAAAGTGTCCCAAATAAAAGTTTTATGGTTGAAAACGAAGTTTTGAAAGAATCTACTCTCACATATACAGGGTGTTTACAAAAGTCTGGGTGTGGTACAACTTTCTTATTTCTAATTGATACCCTATCTTTTTATTTGATAGTCGGATTGTCCTTCAAATTGTAAACATTTTCTGTGTAGCATATTCTATACCGGTCTCTAACGGTGTTTGAAATATTGACATTTGAAAATCGACCATTTACCATGTTCAACAGCTTATAAAATCTAAACGGCTAAAGATAGAACAAAACGGTGTGCACTTTCCTATGTTGGTTTTTCATAAGCTATCATATGACACTAACTTTAGATTTAACCAGAGGTTAAAAAAATCCCGGATAAATTTAAATGTGCTGTTTTTTCTTCAAATGTCGACAAATTAATGCAAAAATTCACGGATCTCACACCTTATGCAAGCATCCTATGTATTGAAAATGCCTGACACAATTTTTAAATTTAAAAAACTTATGATTTATATCTGTCACAATATCACAAAAAGCCTACCTAATCCTGCCACACAAGAACTTATTTATTGTTATTAATGCAATAAAATATAATAATAATTATTAATATATATTTAATAAAATATATTATATTAGTATATTATTTTTTTATAATATAGAATGTCATATGTAAAAATAAGCAGTTATCCAGAAGTAAACGATCAAACTTAAGGGCGGACAGAGGGAGGCTAAAATATAAATTTTTGGAGAAAAATGCTGTAATGAATGTTGCCTTGTTTGTAACATACAGAGAGTGTTAAAAACTGAAACTGTGATGGTTGTTGGCTTTTATAGGTTCATTAATAAATAATAAGTGGGCTTATCTTCATGAAATTTGGTAAACTAAACGTTTTTGAGATAGCAAACCCTATCTATTCGAAATTTTAGTGTATTTAGTAGAGGGCGCCATTGACAAAATAGCGTATAAATGTATTTTGCATACTATTTTGTACACAAACAAGAATTTTAAAACATTGATAAAAAGCTAAACTGTCAAATTTGACATTTTTGACAGATACTTATAAAAAATATTTTTCCTTTATTTTCCCTAATCTAATTCTAAACTTTCATTCAAATCGATTCATAAATAACGAAACTGTGAAATTTGACATTTTTGACAGACAATGTCAATAATTATTTTTCTTTTATTTTCCCTAATCTAATTCTAAGATTTCATTCAAATAGGGTCATAAATAGCAAAACTGTAAAATTTGACATTTTTGACAGGTACGATCACAAAAACATTTTTCATTTATTTTCCCTAATCTAATTCTAAACTTTCATTTAAATCGGTTCATAAGTAACGAAACTGTCAAATTTTACATTTTTGACAGATCCTATCACAAAAAATATTTCTTTTATTTTCCCTAATTTAATTCTAAGATTTCATTCAAATCGGTTCATAAATAGCAACACTGTAAAATTTGACATTTTTGTCAGATACTATCACAAAAAATATTTTTCTTTTATTCTCCCTAGTCTAATTCTAAACTTTCATTCACTCGGTTCATAAATAACGAAACTGTCAAATTTGACATTTTTGACAGACTATGCCAATAATTATTTTTCTTTTATTTTCCCTAATCTAATTCTAAGATTTCATTCAAATCGGTTCATAAATAGCAATTCTGTCAAATTTGACATTTTGTCAGATACTATCACAAAAAATATTTTTGTTTTATTTTCCCTAGTGTAATTCTAAACTTTCATTCAATCGGTTCATAAATAACGAAACTGTCAAATTTGACATTTTGGACAGACTATGTCAATAATTATTTTTCTTTTATTTTCCCTAATCTAATTCTAAGATTTCATTCAAATCGGTTCATAAATAGCAAAACTGTCAAATTTGACATTTTTGACAGATACTATCACAAAAAAATACAAATACTTTACTTTTATTTTCCCTATTCTAATTCCAAGATTTCATTCAAATCGATTCATAAATAGCAAAACTGTCAAATTTGACATTTTTGACAGACCATGTCAATATTTATTTTGCTTTTATTTTCCCTAATATAATTTTAAGATTTCATTCAAATCGGTTCATAAATAGCAAACCTATCAAATTTGACATTTTTGACAGATACTATCACAAAAAAATATTTTTCTTTTATTTTTCCTAATCTACTTCTAAACTTTCATTCAAATCGGTTCATAAATAACGAAATTTTCAAATTTGCATTTTTGACAGACTATGTCAATAATTATTTGTCTTTAATTTTCCCCGATCTAATTCTAAGATTTCATTGAAATCCTTTCATAAATTACAAAACTGTCAAATTTGACATTTTTGACAGATAGGTACTAAGTACGTCATAGAATATTTTCCTTTTATCTTCCGTAATCTAATTCGGTTCATAAATAGCGAAACTGTCAAATTTGACATTTTTAACATTTATATTTCCGTCCACTTATAAAATATCACTCAAATCGGTTCCTAAATAGGGAAACTGTCAAATTTCACATTTTTAACATTTATTTTATTTTTCCAGTCCACTTATAAAATTTCACTCAGATCGGTTCCTAAATAGCGAAACTGTCAAATTTCACATTTTTTACAGATACTATGCCATAAAATCGACATATTTTGAGAGTCACCCTGTATCTTCTAATCGAGCTTCTAATAAGTAATAAAAATATTGCATTTTAATCTTTACAGTCTAAATTTAGATTTACATCACAGTATAAAATAACACTAACTTACCTTATTCAACAATATTATTCGAACATTTAGAATAACCCACAACACACAAGCAAGATATTTATTCTTCAAACGTCAGTAAATTCGTCATTACTCGACTGTGTAGGCGGCCGTGAAGTTTCGTTTTTCCTCCGCCGGAGCTTTACTTTTCACTTTTCCGCCGGTGGAGGTAAAAGTGTTGTCATAGCAACATAGATACAAAGAAACAGCAAAACAAGCGTCAACAACTCAAGATTTATTAAACTAAAATTTGTATGTATCATTCAATTTGTGCACTGCATTTCTAAAAATCACTAATTTAGGAACAAATTGGTTATTATTTAATCGAACTTACTCAATAACTGCTTATCAATACGGAATTAAAACGCAATCGGAGACGCAATTTAAAAAAAAATAATTATTGTTGACAGTGTCCACTGACAGCTTTATATTACATTACTATAGCAACAACCTGTGCCTATTCACCGACACCGGTCTAAGCCGCCTTGCGAAACCACTTATCTTTACCTCAATTTTTCAAACAAATTACCCATAAGATGAAGTGTTAATTTATACCTAATAGCTAGCTGTTAATTAAAATAACCCACACACATACCGACGGTCTCGATCTCTTACGACGAGCTCGGAAACCCTCTAGAAATAAGGGAAAGTAGCCATTAGCATCATGGCGTGCACGTGTTTCACAAGCAATAGAAAAAAAAATTAGTTCCAGGAATTGCCTAGTGTAGTTTTTAAATCCCGATAAATCGGCCGTGTCAAAACACAAACTAGAAACCCAACACAATATCCCCAAGAAGGCTAGTATAAAATGCAATACTAAAAGCTGAATCACTATGACTGCACTAAAGCAAAAACCTTCCTCTATCACTAAAGGGTGTTTCTAGAATAACGGGATCATCGGTTTCAGACGATTTGCCTTTTTCCACTTCCACGGAATCAGTCAGAAAAAATGTAGGGCCGAGCAATGCCGTATCGTATTCTAACAATTCGATACGAGGAATAATTCTATGATAATAAACGTCTTAGTTCTCGTTTATTATGGTTGTAAAGCGACGGCGGAAACCAAAAGTAATGAGCTGGTATAAAATTTTTCAAGAAATGCTAGGAAATAGTCCTACGAAAATGATAAACCTTTAAAAATCTAAATCGAAAGCAACACATACGGGAGGATATCCCATACCTACTGCAGTGCCACCAACAGTACCAACCGAATATTGCTAATATTGCAGCATGCCGCGTGGAAAGTCAAATATCAGAGGTCCCAAAAAGTGTTCAGAAGTTATCAAAAGTTATGAAATATTTAAACCGAGAATAAAATATGGATTTAACGGATTTACTGAGGCGTTACAGTAGGCTTTATTAACACAATTCTTAAAAATAGAGAACGGTTTGCTGGTCGTTTTACGGTAATGTAATATAAATTAAGCAAAGTTATACCAATAACATAGTATCATATTTTAGTAATTTGATCAAACCTAAGCGATCTGTGGTTCGCTTATCAACTAAAATAAATATAGTCACAAAGTGCCTGAGGGCTACATAAGAGAAAGTGATTATCAAAATAGCTACTCAAGGCCACAACAGTGTTATAAAAGCTAATACAAATATATCATTAACCTATATGTAGAATAAAATTAATTTACATTAATAAATACGACAACCTTAAGCTCATTGACAACAAAACGAATCAATAAATTTAGAATTAATTAACCGAAGAGTATTGACCTCTTAATTCTTACCGCAAAAATATCGCATCTTTCGTTGCTAAATGCAGCATATAAATGAACTTTAAAATCTTTTACACTGGCCAAATCAGATTGTTGCACTGGCTCAATGTACTTATAAAATAAAATGTAAATCGATATGACAATTTTTTCAAATTTTTTGGGAGCCAATTTAATAACGCCATGTATAGTTAAACCAAAACTCTGACTAATTTACTGTAATACCCTATCATCTTGTTTTCAAAATCCCGTGTACTCTGGTCGGTTGACAGGCAACATATCAGAGTTGTCGTTTGCACTTTTTAATGGGAACAATGAAGCAACTCACGCCATTTGTTCTAAACTTTTAATAGCTTTAATGGCTCTAATTTATTACTGCGATTATAGCGTTCATTACCTCCGATCAAATTAGCTAATTTTGTTGTTTTTAAACGGGTTTCGCATTTAAATTTTCCTGTCGAATCTACATCCGTATTTATTGCTATTTAAAGTTAAGTTTCGCAAAGCATAGCCTGTATTTTTAAAAACATTTATTTTACACGTTACAAGCTCAAGAATACGAAAAGAATGAATATTAACACAATAATTAGGTATATTTATAAGTTCGCATGAAGTTGTTAGCTCTGCAGTTTCCGTAAGAACTTCCTTTGTGGTCATCACATAACACCCCCCGACGAAGAGTAAAACATGACGGATGATTGTTTCATTGCTTAGATTCATCGGGTTGATTGGCAGTCTTCTTCCGAGTTCTTTGTATGTAGATTTTCAGACAGATCCAAAGGGCTACTCCAACTATTCCAAGTGAAAGGATGATGCTGATAAAACGCCATCCGACTGGATGGATATCCTATTTTTCGGGGGTGTTTAGAAGCATTGATTTTTCTTTCAGCCGATGTATTCCGTACAGGTCGATTTATTTAAGTTAGAACGGCTCTTGCTTTAGAAAACGCGTGTATTCTTCGGGCATTTTAATCTCAGGCAAGCTAAGCGGAACTTCTTTAACTTCGTCTTCCATACTGATAAAATGATAGTCCAACATTTTTATTTGGCAACAGACTGGTAACTCTACCATTTTTGACGTGGAAACAAGGACGTATCCTCCATTTGTTTCACATTTTTCGAAGACTTTTAATTGTTTATCCGCAAGTAAGTATAATTAGTATGTGTTTGCTGGTAATGACTTTTACGATTGGGTGTTGTAATTGAAGCTTTTCCGCATGGCAGTTTTGATTTTCAGCATACCGAATCATCGAGATGATGAAATTTGTAAACATTGTTTTGCTTCAAACGTCAGTAAATCCGTCATTACTCGACTGTGTAGGCGGCCGTGAAGTTTCGTTTTTCCTCCGCCGGAGCTTTACTTTTCACTTTTCCGCCGGCGGAGGTAAAAGTGTTGTCATAGCAACATAGATACAATACAAACAGACAACAAAATAAGCGTCAACAACTCAAGATTTATTA
>JAEQML010079296.1:0-12055 GCA_016904865.1 Pissodes strobi | reverse complement strand
TTCTGTTGTTTTGTGTATGATATACTGGACTGAAAATCGAGAAAGTTTATATGGTAACTAAGTAAGACATTCTACACACGTTTATGGTATCTTTTTGATTGGAACAATTGTGCAACCCCTTTAAAACAGTTCATATTTATTCGTTGACAACTTATAAACAAAAAATTTTCTAGATTACAACAAAAAAAAATCTATAGGCCGTGTCACCTGGGACGATCAACAGTTTTTGATCCTATTTTGCAAATCTAGCTGATGATGTCAGTATTTCTACCATGGTCGCTTTCCTTGGGGTTAACTAACCCAAACACTGAAGCTTCAAATAGCAATTCACGGACAGCGTGGGAAATTTCAATTACAACAAATATTTGTGTTAGAGTGGGAGAATGGCATCATTGACATGTGATAGGTGTCAAAAACGTGTCTTGCTGCAAAAAGGGATTTTGTAAACCCTGCTCAAGAATAACTACAACTGAAGAAGATGCAATTACGTCATCGCAAAGAGTTTTATTATTTTATTGTCCTGTATGTCTGCTTTTGGTAAAAGATCTGCCACTAACCAAGGATCTAGCAAAGTATATTAATAGGATGAAAGCAGAAGCTCAGGATAAGGATGACACTATGGCCAAGCTTAAGAACAATTATGAGGGGAAAATCAATGAAATAGGGAAGGACATTGAACGTATCACCATCGAAAATTCTCTTTTATTGGATGAAAGACAAAGTTTTTTGAAGGACTTGGAAAAAAAAATAGTAATGAATTGGGTAAGTTAACATTGATCAATGATTGAATCCATTCGAGTCTTGGAAGCTGAAAGAGATGTTCTCTAGGGAGGTTTCTGAGTGGAAAAATAAAAGTAAAATTCAAACGACAAGGTCTGGTGGTAGGGGGATTGTTGAGAAAAGTAACTTGGAAGGAACGGGGGACGAAGGCAAAGACAAACGGATTTTAATTTATGGAGATCATAGTTGAAGATCTTGGTCTTCCAAATTGTCCAATATCTTAGGGAATGTGGCCTGTGACGTTGTGGGCATATTAAAACCTGGAGCAGATGTTAATGAGTTGGCTAAAAACTTTTTGGATTTAGCAAAAATTTTTAATCTTAGTTTTAGGGATACTGTTGTAATTTCAATAGATTTAGGTTTTCAACAACAGCCAAATGTAAATTATATAGAAAGTCTTTTAACAATTGGAAAATTGTCGTGACTGTCTGACGGGCGCTGCCAGGGGCGGGATGAGGCGGGCCAAATCCTGCGAACATCTGGTGGATTAACGTCACTTTCAGCTTATCTACGGTCGAGTCAGTTTACTCTACTAGGTCTAAATGGTCTATATTCTGTGATTGGAATGTAGACGTCCCGCGTTCGATTCCCGTCGGTGGCAATACATGTTTTCTTAATTTTTTTTGAGGTTATGTTTGTTCCTTTTTGTAAATTTGGGTTAGTTTAGATTGGTTTCAGTGAGTTTGGTTCAGTTGCACCCCGAAGCGAGCAGAGGGACATACGTTAAGAGTTAACAGCACTCTAAAGTGACGTTAACCCCCCAAATTGCTTTGGCTGTGGTAGGTGTTTTCGTTTTTATTGACTCGTCCGTAATATTGATGATTTTAACGTGTATAAGTTGGCGTTTTATGTGCTGGTCATGTACCAATGTGTGCATAAGAGTGTCGTGCATATAACTATATACAAATAAGTACATTTTAATTTGGTTTTGAGGTGAAAGATGACTGAAAAGCAAATATATCTGCTGAAGAAACTAGTCCCACCGTTTTTTTAAGGCAGGAATTTGGAATGTTTTTGCCAGCAATTACTGTTCAAACTTATTCGTTAGCTTTGGTGATATATTTTTTACGGATTCTCCGCTGGTCGAATTCGATTTGGAATATCCTTTTTTTGGGCTTTCTGCTTTTTGCAATGTTGTGGTTTCTTTGGGCATAAAATTATCCATTACAACATTCTCGTTTTGAATAAATCTGAACAGGACCGGACTGTTTTTGTTTGTCCATCTGTTTGTTTAAGCAATTAAATTGATAACAATTGACTTTGACAGAGATAGTTTTTAACAATATGGAAAAATTTCAATTTAAATGTTGTGTAAACAAAACATTCGGCAATTACTATTGCCCGAATTGCTTTGGAGTATTTCATCCAAGTTGTCTGGAAAAAGACTGGAAGACCCATATTAAAATAGGAAGTCACAGCATCTGTTGCTCAAGGGAATGTCAGGAAAAGAGTTCAAGTGATAACAGGCAACTGCAACGGGCTGTTGAGCAACTGGAAAAGCTTCAAATGAAAAATAATTTGTTAAAAAAGCAAAATATATTTTCGGAGCAGAGGTTGGAGAGTATAGAAACTGAAACGAAGGATGTTATTCAGAATCTACAGGACGAGGTGACTCGTTTGCGGAAGGAAATTGCCAACTTGAAGAGTTTGTATAAGAAAGAAAGAAGAAAGACGCAAGATTTCGAGGAAGAGGTTTATAATAGCGAAAAAAAAATTGGTTGGTGATGATACAACTAAAGCATGATATCAATATCTTAACAGAACAAAAAAACTTGTTAGACAAAGAAATTCTGTCACATGTAGAAAGTGCGAATAAATTGAATGACGAACTAAGGGAATTAAATGCCATTAATAGGGACATGGTTGTCTCAATGAGAATATTGGAAGATGAGGGTCGTTTGAATTATGTAGAATTGGAAAAACTAAAGACCGAAATACAGGTGTTCAGACAACAAAAGAATGGACACACTGATAGTAGCGACCAAAGACATAGCTACATCCCCAATATTAAAGAGTGTTAATTTTTCAACAGACATTGCAGATACTCAACATAGTGTTAAGAGTCCATATCCACACAAAAATCATGTTGATAGCGTTCTTCTTCTAACTGACGATTTTGGAAAGACTTTATAATCCTCTGCCTAATATTTTAAATGACATATATAAGCTGCAGGTAATTTGCAAGCCATTTGCAAAATTTAAAGAAGTAGTCTCATGTGTGGAGCCACAGATAAAAGAGTTTACAAACTCAGATTATGTGATAGTCCTTGCCGGGATAAATAACACTGACATCGATCTGTGGACCCTAACGTGCTCAATTTGCATTATTGCTCTGTAGCAGAGACATTAACGCCTATTCGCAGCTCTCAGGATACACTTGCATATCTTAAGAATTCTGTACGAGACTCCTTTTATTTATACCACACAGATACTGCCGAAATAAAAAAAATAATAAAAGGTATAAATAATAAAACCTCTTCAGGTATCGACGGAATCAATCTGAGAGTGTTTGAGAGCATTCCGGTTCACGGTCTGAATATTTTTATCAGGCGCAATAAATTCGTCTTTCGACAGTGGGATTTTTCCTTGTTGCCTGAAGACTGCCATTGTCAAATCTTTGTTTAAGGGCGGTGAGTCTGACAATCTAGCCAACTTTGGTCCGATCTCTCTGCTTCCAACCTTATCCAAGATTATTGAGAGACTTGTTAAGGATAGAATGCTTCAGTTTATTAACCTTCATAATATCTTGGTTGGATGCCAGTTCGGCTTTCAATGTCGGAAAAGTACTGTGGATGCAATGTTTCATCTTTTGGATCATCTTTATCTTAGACTAAATGAGGGGGAGCTTGCCGCATCGGTGTTTTGCGACTTCTCTAAGGCGTTCGATTGTGTCAATTACGCGATACTCCTGCGAAAGCTATTCTGTTATGGGTTTAAAGGTGTGGTGCTGGAGTGGTTTACATCTTACCTCTCTGGTAGGAAGCAGCTAGTAAAAAATCAAAATGGCATAACTGATATTCTTACAATTAGCACGGATTCCCCCAGGGCTCTGTTCTGGGCTCCTTGCTCTTTCTCTTATATATCAATGACCTAGTTGCACTCAAAATATATGGTAGGTTTACTTTGTTTGCCGTTAACACCTCAATTCTGTGGTTGGGCAGAGATGCTGATGTTTTGATCCAGACTGTGTCTCTTGATTTGGAGGAGGTTCGGGACTGGTGCAGTGCCAACTGTCTTAGTTTTAATTTTACTAAAACCAACATACTCAGCTTTAAGTTTGATAAGAGGGGTGGCATTCATTGTCCTTTTGCAAGTAAATACTGTTTAAGGTTTCTGGATAGACAATAAACTGAAATTCAGTGAACATATATATGGTCTGAGTTCGAAGGTGGCTTCTGGCTGTTATGCCTTGCGAATTGTTTCGAATGAGCTGGGTAGTATCATGGCAAGAATTGTCTACTCTTGCCTTATTAAATCCCATTTGAGGTATGGCATACAGTTTTGGGGGTTCTGTAGCCTGACTTTATTTAATTTTGTGTTCGTGCTCCAGAAGAGGGCCATTCGCTATATCTGTAGGGCCAATTCCAGAGCTCACTGTAGACCACTGTTCATTGAACAAAACATTTTAACACTGCCATGTTTGTTAATAATGGAGACGGCTCTTCTTATTTATAAACGTTTTAGGGGCATTGTATCAATACATAAATAAGAAACTAGGTATAATAATCAATTGTCCCTACCTGTCCCAAAATTCACACTGACTAAGAACTCTCACATGTATGAAGGTAAAAATGAGAGGACATTCAAAAATTTGATAAAGAAAATTTTATTGCAAAAGGCATATTACAGCCTAAGTGAATTTTTTGAGAATGCCTTGTAGGTTTTCTATTTTTCTGTTTAGTATATTTTGGTGTATAGTTGTGGTTGTCTTGCTTTAGTAATACTAATAATAATAATAATAATAATAATAATAATAATAATATGCTTTATTGTTCGAAGATCTAGATCTCATTGACAAAGCTGTATAAAAAAAGAGAGACAAGACAATAATACAAAACAGTTTTAGTATCTACACATGTAAAGTTGATAATAACTCAATAAGTGAGGTAGCTCATAAATACAATTTAAATAAAAACGTAGTCAAAACAATAATCAGAGTCAAAAAAAGACAAGACAGTATCATTATATACATCTACAATATAAAAATATACACATTTACAATACAAAGAAAAATACACTTACAGCCTATCATTGAAATACTCATTAACATCATAATACGCCTTCGCAACTAACAGATACTTAACAGCACTCTTAAATTTATCATATACATATATTTTCCTTAAATCCAAAGGCAGGTGGTTAAATATATTTTTCCCCTTAAATATAAAAGAGTTATGAACCAAACTAGAGGAAGGTACAGGAAGTCCTATAACATGTGATTGCCGTGTGGTATAGGTGCGAGTGTTGCGTATTACATCTCTATATTTCCTATGCATCAGACATGCAGTCTCTAATAATAGAACACAGCATAGGGTAAATTTTTTTCCTTTTTAAACAAAGGGCGACAAGACTCTCTCACATTAACCTTGCATAGACTCCTAATTCTACATCAATAATGATTTTTTTATTGCCTACTTTAACAACTATAGAAAAATCTACAGACGAGTAATAGAATTATCGAAAAATAATCATTTTCGATCCCGATTAACTCGTTCTTCAAATAAACAAAGAGAATGCTGGAATATTGTCAACCAACTCCGCGGAAAAACTAAACAAAAGAGCTCTAAGCATTCTCTCGATCCTGAAGTTCTTAATGACTTTTTTTGTAATATGTCACAGGGGTTATCAAGGGATATAAAGTCTGCATCTGATCCTCTTGACCACTTAAAAGACAAGTGTTCTGATTCATTTTATCTTGTTCCGACAAACCAGTATGAACTGAGACAGGCACTTGGGGAAATAAAGAACAAGACTAGCACTGGCTGGGATGGAATTTCACTGAGGATATTTCAGCACTTACCGGATTGTGTTCTGGTTAGCCTCGCTGAGGCAATCAACCATTCCTTTCTGACAGGCACCTTCCCTGAATGTTTGAGGATTTCCAGAATTGTTCCAATTCCTAAGTGTGATGATCCCAGACCAATTGCCCTCCTACCAACACTCTCCAAGATAGTGGAAAGGTCAGTGAAGAATAAGGTTACATCTTTTTTGGCATGCAAAAAACTACTCAACATCAATCAATTTGGCTTTCAATCGAAAAAAAATACCTCAGATGCTGTTTTTCACTTTCTTGGCGAACTATATATACATCTGAATGAGGGAGACTTTGCTGCGGCAGTATTCTGTGATCTCTCCAAAGCTTTTGATTGTGTGAATCACAGAGTGCTGCTGCAAAAGTTGAACCATTACGGTTTTAGAGGTAATTCTTTGCTTTGGTTTGAGTCTTATTTATCATGCAGACAGCAGACTGTGAGGGTTGGAAATGTTGACTCAGGACTTAAATACAATTTGACAGGTGTTCCACAAGGATTGGTACTGGGACCCATCCTATTTTTAATATACATTAATGATATTGTAAACATAGACATAAAAGGACTTATTACTTTGTTTGCAGACGACACAACAATTTTATGGACACATCGTAACACAGATACAATGCATACCATACACCGATCTCCATATATGGATAAGCACAAACCGTCTGCATGCGTCGAAGAATCGTACCAATCATGGGAAAAAAAACGGGTTCTGCGTCGGACAGAACTGAAAATAGGATAATTTTACTCATGCGCACAAACACCGAGAAGCGACAGAACGAAATCAGCTCATAAAGCTTTTACAGTTCGGTAATCAAAAATATTATCAAATTTCTCTGACCTTGCTTGCTGCTTGCGCTTGAAATAATTCTTTTTTTCTGTGTTTGCCGTAATGGGTTTCGGCGTTTCGTTTCGTTCACTTATTGAAGTACGTACGTGCGTCTAGTGGTTTATATTATCGTTTTCGTTGAAAATAACTAATTTACTCCTGGACATCTAGTTTAGTTTATTATTATAATAGTTCGTTATTAGTGTATTTTGTTAGTGTATAAGTTGGTGTAGAAGTTAGGAATATGATTTAAAGACAAAAGACCTTAAAAGACAATGGCGTCAACTGCCAAGGTCAAAGAAAATACTCAACGGTGTTTGATTTGGTGTTGCCAAAATAAGGGTAGAATACCAGGGATTTCTTATTTTAAGTAAGTATCATTTTCTTTTAAGGATAACTGCAGCATTACATACAAAATATGGGAATATCTTAAAAAGGGTTTATTTACTGTCACGATGCATAAATAGCAGTGAGTTTATTCAGTTTTATGATTTTGTATTAAAAGAGTCTTCTTATAGGTAGGATGGATTTTAATTTACTTTGTTGAGGAGCTTTGATGCTCTAAACAGTTTTTTTAAGATTCTTAAATGGGTAATTGTTCCCCATACTTGTTTCTGCTATTTTAAAAGATTTTTAAAAATTGTTTTACATACTACATATATGGGTTCAATAATATAGAAATGATCCGTGGGGGGAGCTTTAATTTTTTTCCAATATTTACCCCCAATTTAGGACAGAAAAGTGTAGTGAGTGACGTAAAGTACAATTTGTATGTCTTTTCTATCTGTAAAGGTAAAGAAAAAATAAAAGAAGGGAGTAAAAATTGGAAAAAAATTTTAAAGCTTACCCCACGGATTATTTCTATGTTGAACCTATAGAACAGTCTGTAAAATATTTTTAAAAAATCTATTAAAATAGCAGAAACAGGCATACGGAACAATGAGGAACTTTCATCAATTTTTCAATAGCCCACTGGCATAGCTCTCGTAATATTCAGTAAAAATAAAAAAATACTTCTCGATTTTTTTTTCACTGTTGTAATAAAAAATAATCAGTTTAATTTCTCAGGAATCTTCCTAATTACACTTAAATGTTTTAAGGTTTTCATGAGCATTTAGACATGTGTATAGTCTTAAGAATTTTGTATCTTGGTACATACTACCTACATATTTTGTATTATTGGCTTTTTCCAAATAGACTACTACTACTACTACCTAATGTAAGTTAATGTAAATAAAACGTTTATATCATGATGTTTTGTTTTAATAAACCTTTCTTTGCCCGAAAGTTATTTTAGCTATTCAATGCAACAAAAATTCATATTTTAAAAAACTAAAAAAAGGTGTATTTCTTGCCTACAGATTGTGGTATGTAATGTGTGAATGCAAAATACTTTAACATTACAAATCTCTTTTAAAAGTAGTACCTATTCAAGACTAACTTAAAGAGAAAGTAAAATTTAAGGCAAACGCATATAAAAAGGGTTTTATTAGGAGGTGCTTCCATTTTTTAATATTTTTGAATCAAAGGGATGATTTTAAAAAATATATATATATGTGTTACCCCAGATTTTACAGTATAAATCATTCAAATTTTCTTGGTCATAAAACCATTATGGGCAAACTAGTTAATATTTTTAACAAAAAAAATGCATGCCACACATAAAGAATGTAAAAATTAGGTAGGTACCAAAATATTTGGTAGTATTTTTTTTGCATACCTATCAATGGTTTATTCCTTAAACATAATTATATACTTACTGCCATATTTTTACATTTTTTAATTGGTTTTTGTGTCGCCCAGGGACGAGGAAAAAAATAGTTTTTATTTTTTTTTGTCTCCAAAACAAAGCAAGATTCGGAAAAAATAGCAAAAGTTGTATATTTTATCGGTTGGTCTATTCTATTTCTTTTAAAAACCAATGGCTTGCAATTTTTGTGTTAAATATATCATCTATCAACTTGCTTTTAAATTTTTGGTAATATATACAACGGCAAAAATATTTTCCAAATTCTTAAAATCCGGACCTGTCGCTTATTCGCGGCCATGCGGTGATGAAGCACGTGGAATCGATCGATAACCTGCTAATTGAAACTGCGCAGTCTCAGAATTACCTTCTTTTGTTTACATCTGAAGGCGCATGAATCAGTATGATTTGGATCGCTTTGTGCTTATCCATATATGGAGATCAGTGGTACCATAGAATCTGATGTTCAAAAAATTAAGGGCTGGTGCGATGCTAATCAGTTATCCTTTAACTTTTCTAAGACAAACATCATGCATTTTAATTGTGTGCCTGAACCAGTCATTTTGGATAGTAACGAAGTTTCATGTAGTGATGTATCAAAGTTTCTTGGTGTGCTGATAGATAGAAACTTGACTTTTAAAAATTACATCATAAAACTATTAGGTAAATTATCATTGGGCTGCTATGCACTGAGCATAGTCTCTAAAAACCTGGATTTTGCAACAGCCCGTATGACTTACTTCGCTCTAATCGAGTCTCATTTGCGGTATGGGATAGTGTTTTGGGGTTGCGCCTGCCAGGGCCTGTTTCATTCAGTGTTTGTTTTGCAAAAAAGAGCTGTCAGAAGAATGTGTGGTGCAGATCCAAGGGAATCCTGCAAACCCCTATTTAAAAAACACAAGTTGTTGACTTTGACATCTCTGTTCATCTTTGAGACATGTTGTTTGTTGTATAAAAGGTCTGCACATCTAGTACTCACAGCAAATAACACAAGGCAGAGAGGATGTTTACCAACACCTATACCACACACAACGTTCATAAAAAACTCAATAATATATAATGCCAGGAAGATGTATAATCATATTCCAAGAACATTAAGGGAAGCTAATTCTTTTACAGATTTTAAGTGGAAACTTAAATATATTCTCTTGAGTAAGTCATATTATACTGTAAATGAGTTTTTGGAGGATAGGTTTTGATCTCCCAGCAGTCAGGTTTTTTTTTATTTTTATTTTCTTCCTCTCCCTTTTCTCCCTCACACTTCAGCTCTCAGTAATGCATTATGGGGAAGGATTGTCTCCCTTTAAGTAGAAGTATGTATGTGTTGTAAACTTGTATCTTATAGATGTAAGTTGATGTAAACTAGATATACTAATATATTGTATGTAGGTAGTATATGTCCTATAACTGTGTAACACTTTTAATGCCTGTTTTACTTTTTTAACGTTTGATTGAACACCACATTTTTATAGATGACTTAATTACATTTTAATATTCTCTTTTAATTAAGTAGGTCTTTGTTAATTTAGTTATAATTTAGGCTTTGTCGGCAGAATTGTAAAATATTCTATGATAATAAAGCATTTTTGACTTGACTTGACTTGACTAATTGCCCTCTTTTGGATAATAAAGACACTACCAAACAATTGCTTGGAACACGTTCCCCAGAAGCATATACCAAACCGAAGTTGCGACTCAACCAAAGCAAAATATGCCCGTCTAGCTGCATATCGATCCAGTTCACTACAAATGACCTTTATGGCATAGCAACCCTTGGAGATAAGATGTCTCACATGAGCCTCGAACCTCAACTTATTGTCCAAATATATTCCCAAAAACTTGTTTTCTGACTTATTTAGTAAAGTATGGTTTTCAATGTTAATATTAGAAACATTACCCCTAAAGGACCTAACATTTGTTTTAGCTACATTTAAACACATTTTATTTGCATCACACCAACTTTTTATTACCATTAAGTCTCGATTTACAAGGTTCGTAAAATCTTCTTGTTTTCCGCCTCTCCAAAGTATTGTGGCATCGTCCGCAAAAATTGTAAACTTTCCAGAAATTTGAAGATTAGCTAAATCATTAATATATAAAAGAAATAATATTGGTCCCAAGACCGACCCCTACGGGACGCCACATCCCAAGCCCTGCTTCTCAGATAAAGCATCTCCAATGGAGACTGACTGTTACCTGTTTGATAGATATAATGCAAACCACATTAGACTTTTACCCCTAAAACCATAGAGTTCCAACTTCCGCAACAGTGTTCCATGATCCACACAGTCAAAAGCCTTAGATAGATCACAGAACACCGCCACGGCCGTCTCTCCATCATTAAGTGTCAAATAAAGTTCTTCAAGAAAGGCAAAAACCACATCATTTATACCCTTACCCTTCTGAAACCCAAATTGCGAAAAATGCAATATCCCACGAACCTCCAGAAAAGATACCATACGTTTTTTTAACTAGTTTCTCTATGATTATTGATAGAACTGGCAGAAGAGCAACAGGCCGATAGTTTGAGGGGTTATCGTGATCTCCTCCCTTGTGAATGGGTATAACATTCGCGACCATTAAGCTACTCGGAAATGAGCCCGTAGTAAAAGAGCAGTTAATTGCATCCGCCAACGCTTCAAGGGCAGAATGTGGGAGATTGAGAAATGCCTTGATTGTGATCCCATCGTAACCTGGAGCCTTATTAGACCCAATGTCCAGTACAATCCTCTTAATTTCGTCAGTGAAAGTAGGAGCAAAAAAGAAGGAATCGGCCACTCCCATTCCATTCAAAAAAGTTAAAAAATAGGTATTGCTTTTCAGAGCCTTGGTCATTTTGGCAGCTACAGTTACATAAAAATTATTTAGATCATCTGGAGATAATGGCAAGTCACTGCAATACCCATTCCCCTTGATTCCCCGAAGCTCATTCACGATCTTCCAGGACTCTCTTTGCTTATTTCCTGACCGAGTAATTCTATTTTTATAGTACAGTTGCTTAGCGGTGCTTAACAATTTTCTATAAATTGCCCGGTATTTAGCATAAAACGTGTTAACGAACATATTATTTATATAAAATTTTCTTATGTAATGCAATGATCTAAGATTTTTTGCAGCCCTTTGGTCACCTCTGGCTTCTTGGGTTTTGATTTTATTATGCGAAATGGGAATGCAATATTAAAGATACCGCACAGCATGTAATGAAACTCTTGTATGGGACACTGATTCTCCAACACACTATACCAGTCCGAAATCTCACAAAGCTGCGAAAACCTATTATAGCTTTCTCTTGTATAGAGCGTACCCTTCCTTATTTGTGCACTGGTTCTTTAAATATAGTTATATTTTACCCTTGACTATGTTTGTTTAGATATTAGATTTTATATACATTGAATATTAGTTATTACGGAAGCTTTGTCATTGGATATTATTCTTGCGGTAATAGAGCGATTTTGATTTGACAATCAGAAGTGGCTAATATAGCATAGTGGCGTAGGACTGTAAAGGATCCTATTATACGAGTCTGAGCCTGATACTCTTGATTTGTAGTGTGATCTTTATGTTTTTTTTTTATCTCGACCTTAATGTTAAAAAATTCAATAGTACTTTATTTAAAGTGTAAAATGTGCTCTCGTTTAAATGTTAAATTTCAGGTGTAATATT
>JAEQML010079295.1:0-12055 GCA_016904865.1 Pissodes strobi | reverse complement strand
TATGGAATAAAATAAACGCCGATATGAATTGCAGGAACTGCAAAACAGATGAGAGTAAGGCATCTCTATGGCCATGTGAGCTCTGCGGTGACAAATACTGTTCATTATGTGCTAAGCTTAGCGCGTCAGAAGTAAGATGCATGGAATTAAAGAAGTTGCGCACTTTGTGTTTTTATTGCGAAGGATGTCGAACGAAGAGTAAAAAAAGCCCAGAATCTGATGTTGAGGAGTTGATAAATAAGCTCATTTTAGTGCAGTTCTTAACGAAGTAGCACACTTGAGTGTCAAAATAGAGCAGCTGAGTAAGAATCAAAGCGATACAACCAAGAATGTCCAGTGTAATTTAGACAAACTAGCTGAAAAAATTCAAAATGAAAATTTAGAGAAGGATGAAGCTCAAACTTTTGCTAAAGCTGTTAAAAGCAAAAATACGATTGTTGTTAGGCCAATAAACACTACTCAAAGTGTAGCTGATACAAAGTGTGATTTGCTGCAAAACGTAAATCCTTGTAGTGAAAATATTGCTGTTCAATGCTTAAGGGACACCAGTAGTGGGGGCATGGTACTTAATTGCCCCACAAGAGATGACGCACATAGACTCAAACAGTTAATATCTAAAAAAATACCGGAAAAATACGAGGTTAATAATGTTAGTAATTTTCAGCATCGGATTAGAATTTCTGGGATCACAGAAAAACATGATGAGTCAATGTTGTTGAAGATGCTGAAGCAACAAAACCAATCAATTTTTGACAAAGGTGGCGAACTAAAACTATTGAGCATAAAGCCGCTAAAGAACAAGCCTACACATTTTCAATGTTTGATACAAGTAAGTCCAATGACTTACAAAAATATTATGGATGAGGGTTTTGTGTTTCTTGGATATGACCACTGTAGGGTGTTTGATGGTGTAGAAATCAGAAGATGCTATAAATGCTGCGGTTACCACCACTTGGCAACTAACTGTCAAAATAACATAGTGTGCCCGAGATGTGCACAAGACCATGAGGTGAAGAGCTGCCATGAAACAACATTAAAGTGTATTAATTGTGATAAGTATAACCTAAAGACAAATAGTAAAGTAAATACCGACCATGCGGCTTGGAGTTATCAATGTCCTACTTATAACCAAAAACTTGACGAATTTAAAAACCAGATGTTTAAATAGCAACCACAGAGTATAACCCCTGCAAAAAGTTTATATGTGGCTCATATCAATGTAAGATCCCTCATCCCCTCTCTTACCGATATAACTGACTTGTTACTTCAAGAACAATTTCACATTTTAGCCATCACAGAAACGTGGTTACACCCAGAGTATCCGGATAATTTGTTAAATATTCCGGGTTACAAATTTTATCGTGTCGATAGAGTGACCAGAGGTGGAGGTGTGGGTGTATATGTGTCAGCAAACTTACGATGTAAGCTCGTGGACGTGTCAATACTACTTGACGAGGGGAGCCGTGTAGAACAAATATGGATTGAAGTAATGTCTAAAAACAGCAAAATACTGGTTGGTATTTTATATAGGCCTCCCCTAGTTAATTATTGGCAAATGCAGTGCATCGAGAATGTACTTTCAGTGTCAAGTCACCTTCGTATGACCATACCCTGCTTATGGGCGACTTGAATGTTAACTGCCTGTGGAGAGCAACCATTTAGAGTCGATTCTGCATACTTTTAATCTTACGCAAGTTATTAATGAACCCACTAGGTTAACTAGAAATTCATGTAGTTTAATTGATATTATTTGCATTGAAAACAACATAAACATTATAAATTCGGGTACTATGGAGATGATCAATGTAACCGATCATAGATTAGTGTTCTCCACGCTTGAGATACAGGCACCAATAGCGGTCCCAAAAATCATAACCTATAGAGACTTCAGCCACTTTAATAACCATCAATTTGATTTAGAAATGCAGCGGATCGACTTCGATGTTGCGTTGCGGCAAGACACGGTTGTTGCCAAACTTGATACCTTCAACCAACAGCTAACTGAAGTATTTGACAGACACGCACCACTTAAGAGTTCTTACATTAAACGTAAATATAAACCTTATATTACGGACACCATAAAGGAAATCATAAAACTAAAGAAAAGGGCTTTCAATAAATATAAACGAACACGGGACAGGGTTCACAAAGACTTTTATTTGGATGTTAAAAACTATTTATCATTTGCAATTCACTCTGAAAAGAGAGCTTACATGACTTTTGAATTAAGCAAATCCAAAAAGGATTCTAAAAAAACTTTGGTCTAAAATCAATAGCTGGAACATACATTCCAGAAGTAACATTGACATTCCTACCCATCTAAAGAACGTTACTCAGATAAGTGATTATTTTGCTAGTGTTGATCAGTTGGCTGTTCCCGTTGATAATACAGTGTTGGAGTATTTTAGAAACAATGTCCTGGATGGTCTGGATGATGTAAGATTTAACTTTAGAACTATTACTGAGCTTGATGTATACCAGGCCTTTGCTAGAATTAAATCTAAAAGTATGGGTATTGATTGTATAAGCTATAATATGTTGCTGTTTAGTATTGATCACATTGTGGCAGTTGTGGCTGCATTATTTAATGGCTGTTTGCAGAGTGGAGAGTTTCCTGGGGTGTGGAAGTCCTCTATTATTAAACCACTACCTAAGTCTCCCAAAATAGAGAACTTTGCTGAACTGCGACCCATTTGTCTTCTACCAATATTGGCCAAAATGCTTGAGTTACTAGTATGTGATATGGTTAACGAATATATTTATGACAAGAAGATCCTGCCTGAGGTACAGTCTGGTTTCCGGAGGGGCCACGGTACCGCGACTGCTCTTAGTAAAGTGACAACTGACATAGTTAAGAATATGGATGACTCAATGGTGTCTTGCTTAGTCCTTCTGGATTACAGCAAGGCCTTTGACCTTATCAATCATGATATGCTGATCGCCAAGTTGCGGTACTATGGCTTTTCTGGACAGGTTTGCAGTTGGTTCTGTAGCTATCTCGTTTCTCGCATACAGTTCGTCGAGTTGGATGGAGCAAGGTCGAGTGCTTTGGAAACAAGGCACGGTGTCCCACAAGGGAGTATCCTTGGGCCGTTGCTTTTTAGCCTGTATACTTCCGATCTTCCTAGGCAGATTCGATATTGCTCCATGCATCTCTATGCGGATGACACGCAGCTTCTTGCTGGGTTTGCTCCCGAGAATGCTTGCTATGCTCTCGGGCAGGTGGTCAGCGACTTGGGCAGGATCTTCGAGTGGTCCAGCAGCCATGGTCTAATGCTTAACGCGAGTAAGAGATGATGGTAGGTTCCAAATCAATAAGACATAAATTTGAATTGTGTAATTTTGTTACTCTTCATATTAATGGCTCTTTGTTGCCATCTGTTGAATATGCTAAAAATCTGGGGTTGACATTCGATGTGCATTTGGATTTCGAATTTCATGTTAGAAAGAAAATATCCGCTTTGTACTTTAAACTAAAAAGTCTACACGCATTTAAGTATACTTTGCCCATGAGTGTGAATCTTATGTTGGTTGAGTCTCTTCTCTTCCCACAGCTAGATTATTGTAGCATTGTTTATTTTAAATTTTTAAGTTCTGCATATAAAAGGAAACTTCAGCTAGCTCAAAACTCGTGCATTCGTTTTGTGTACTGTGTGAACAAGTTTGATCATATAACTCCAGTGTATATAGAGAATAGAATCCTTAAATATGAATATCGTGTAATGTTTCATTTTGGTGTATTTGTATATAAGTTGTATAAGTCCAAATGCCCTGGATATCTTTGGGAGTATTTGATAGCTAGGCGGGATTTGCATGACTTGAATCTGAGGAATGTAGTTAGGTTTCACATCCCTCAGCATAGGACGTCCAAGTTTAGGGACTCATTCGCATTCCTGGCAATAGAATTGTTAAACTCAGATGTTTTTAATTTTATTGTCGATAATTCACTTGCTACCTTTAAACAAAAATATAAGAGTCATCTGCTCAATATGATGTAACTGTTTTAGTGTAAGTTCGCAGTGACTGTTATCAGTCTAACTGCGTATGTGCTGTAATCGAGGCTGTAATATAATATAAGTATATCCTACTTCTGTACAGGTAACATGGAAGAACGCGCACGCGAATGTTACCATTTATGTAATAATCACTGTAACTATTACATAATAATAAATAATTTTTGATTTGATTTGAAATCAACAATTTCTAATCTACTAGAGTTTTCAGAATTTGTTTCAACACAATTTTTAAATAAGAAGCAAGTAGATGTCATATACACTGATATGTCTAAAGCATTTGACAGGGTAAATCACAGAATTTTGATACAAAAATGTAAAATGTTTAATTTTGATGAGAGTGCATGTAAGTTTTTGGGCTCGTATTTAAATAATAGGTTTCTTTTTGTAAAAATGAACGGAAGTATGTCAGATTGCTTTATTGCTAGTTCAGGGGTACCTCAAGGTTCCATACTTGGCCCACTGCTATTTAACATGTTTATTAATGATGTATACAGATTTATTGAAACAAGCAATTTTTTGATATACGCTGATGACCTAAAAATTTTTGCACCAGTCAGAAATGACCTTGATTGTGAATTACTGCAGTCTGACTTGAATTCATTTGCTGACTTTTGTAGGAGCAACAATCTTAAAATTAAGGTTGATAAATGTTTTCTTATGAGTTACTGCAAAGGTTCGGCATTAGTCAGACATACATATAATATAAATGACAGGCAAATTGCCACTGTTAATGAAATTACTGACTTAGGAATCACTTTTTCAACAAATCTAAGCTTCACATCACACATTAGGGAGTTATGTATCCAATGTTACCGAAAGCTGAACCTTGTATTAAGATTTTCCAGAGAATTCTCCAATTGGAAAACTTGTTTGTTGCTTTACTATGCTTTTGTTAGATCGAAATTGGAATATGGCTCTGTGTTGTGGGCTCCTAAGCAGTTTATATACATTGATGCTTTAGAAAAAATTCACAAAAAAGTTTGTTAGATATATTTATTTTAAAAAGTATAGAGTATACCCTATGTTTCCTACCCTAATCTCATATCATGATCAGTTAATAGATTCTAAAATCAATAGTCTGAACCAACGTAGAAAAAACAATAGAATTTTACTGGTTTTTGATATATTGCATCAACATATTAAGTCACCTGAACTATTAAGCCAGATACCAATAAATATTCCACGTGCTAGGTTAAGGAGAAGAGATATTTTGTTTAGGGTTAATAATTCTGGGTCTCCTTTACATTTAGGGCTAATAGATTGCAATAATTTTGTTAAAGAGTTGGATTTAGATTTGTTTTTCTTGTCGCGAAACCAATTTATTAACTGCATAACAAACCATAGTATTGTTGATTAGTATTTGCTTAGTTATTAGTTTAGTACTTAGGAATTAAGATTAAAATTAGGTTTAAGTATGTTATGTAAAACTCAAGCATGTAATTACCTTTTAGGTGTTTGTATGAGTATAAATAAATAAATAAATAAATAAATAAATAAATAAATAATAAATAAATAAAGATTTATCTTACTAACAATAAAGCATGATTGACTTTGACTTTAGCCTAGTTTTTACAGGTTGTTTACAAACTCACTACACAGACGATTTTCAGATTTTCCGACTTGGGTGACCTGCAATCACAGATCCCTCAACGAATATGAAACCAATAGATGGCGCGATATCTCACAACCAGAAAACAAAAATTTTCAGGCATTTCCACTCATTAATTTGGTGATTTATTATGGATAGGATAGACGCGAAGTATTCCAGGTGCTATCAGTCACTTTGTGTTATGATCGGAATAAAATGGAGGCCTCTAGTTCTATGTAAATGTTTCCTATTTAATTTTTTCACATGTTAATTTATTTTCAGGTGTGTATTCAAATCCAAAAAAATTCTAACGTTGTCATCATTGTTTGTTCTGGAGACAGCTTGTATGATGTATAAGCGTAGGGATAACCTGCCCGGGCCTAGTCACTCTTATGCTACTAGGCAAACACAAGACCTTCACTTGCCTATACCTACTTCGGCTCTGGTGAAAAATTCAATTGTATATGAAAGCCGTAAAATATATAATCACCTTCCTGATACTTTAAAGGTTTGCCCTGCGCGTTCCTTATTCAGGCGGTCTGTAAAGAAGTTATTGGTGGAGAGGGCTTATTACGATTTGGGTGAATACTTTAATGACCGCTTTTAATCTATGTGTATTTTTGAGGGACCTTGCTCTGTATTTGTATTATTTTGTCTAGATATTTTGATTTTGATTGTTTACTGTGTTTTAGACTGCTCTTAACTTATCTTATTTTATTGTATTCTATTGTATTGTGTTCTATTGTATTTTATTTTTATTTGGAATATAATGCTTATTGTGGTTTTAGACATTGACTCTGCTTTGTAAAGACTTTTTTTGTATACTTGCATACAATTGAAGAGCTTTGTTAACAAGATTTATCTTACTAACAATAAAGCATGATTGACTTTGACTTTAGCCTAATTTTTACAGGTTGTTTACAAACTCACTACACAGACAATTTTCAGATTTTCCGACTTGGGTGACCTGCAATCACAGATCCCTCAACAAATATGAAACCAATAGACTGCGCGATATCTCACAACCAGAAAACAAAAATTTTCAGGCATTTCCACTCATTAATTTGGCGATTTATTATGGATAGGGCAGACGCGATGTATTCCAGATGCTATCAGTCACTTTGTGTTATGATCGTAATAAAATGGAGGCCTCTAGTTCTATGCAGATGTTTCCTATTGAATTTTTTCACCTGTCAATTTATTTTCAGGTGTGTATTATTTATTTATTTATTTATTTATTTATTTATTTAGTACTTACATGCACACCACAGAGCAAAGCTCCAAATGGTACGAAAAGAGTTAAAAACAATTAATCGTAGGACATTATATAAAACATTTGCAACACTTAACATTCAATACATATTCGATAATAAAACGTGTAAGAAGAATAAAAAAAAGTTCAAGACACAATACGCTTCAGTGAGTTGAGACTTATGTTAAAAATATCTAGGTGGTTAAACTTGTCGTTCGACATTGTAACCATTCGATCCACAAATGCTCTTTGTCCGTAGTTGGTTCGGTGATAATGTTGGTGGAACAGTTGTTGGTGTCTTAAAGTTCTCGCTGGTATCTTGAGGTATAGGAGTCTCAGTAAATTGGCACAATCAATCTTCCCGTTGATCAGTTTATGAAGAAAAAACAGAAGCTGGTTCTCTCGTCTAGCTTGCAGTGATTTAAGACCGCAGAGCAGGAGTCTAGTGTCATAGGACAAATCGCGATAGGGGAAACGATGTTTATACAATAAATATTTAACAAATTTATTCTGCACCCTTTCGAGCCTATATATGTGACACTGGTACTGCGGGGACCAAATGGTGCTGCAGTATTCAAGTATACTGCGCACTAGAGAGTTGTAAAGTGTCGTAATTGCCCTGGTGTCCGTCATCAGTGCAGTGTTCCTCTTTATAAATCCAATCAGCCGCAAGCCTCTCGAAACTATTTGATCCACATGTAAAGTGAATGACAGATCTTTGTCAAACAACACCCCTAGATCATTAAAGACAGTTACCAATTCCAGAGTCTCACTATCGATGGTGTAATTGTGGTCAATTTGATTCATCCCCTTGTAAAAGCTCATTTTTTTACATTTCTTGACATTTAGTTTTAGGCAGTTTTTCTTGCACCATAAAACCAGGCGCTCCAGATCTTGTTGGAGTCCGGTGGACGATGTTTCCGCAATATTATAAAATTTTAGGCCATCGGCGTACATAAGCAAGTCCGATTCTTCAAAACATGACGAGATGTCGTTAACAAATAGGGAAAACAGAACTGGACCAATGTGGGACCCCTGAGGCACACCCGACAACACCTGGATCTCCTTAGATGTAGCCCCGCCCATGAGTACACGCTGCCGACGATCCGACAGGTAGCTTGCAACCCAGTTCAAGTAGTGAGAGCCAATTCCAATCTTTGAGAGCTTTATGAGAAGCAGCTCATAGCACACACTCTCGAACGCCTTAGATATGTCCGTGTATATACCATCGACTTGCTTTCCCATCTCCAGACTGGTAACTAGGAAATTTGATACACCGCTAGGTTGGAATTTGCTGAACGCCCCTGGAAAAAACCGTGCTGATTTTCGGTTATATAGTTTTTGTAGGTACGGAAGATCTCATCTGTCAGAATTGATTCCAAAATCTTCGGCAACGTGGATAGCATTGATACACCTCTGTAATTACCGATTTCGGTCCTATCGCCGGACTTGTAAATGGGAAAAAGGGTGGAATGCTTCCAGAAAGTTGGGAAAACTCCTTTGTTGAATGTTTTTTGGAAGATGGTGCAGATTGGTGCAGCAAGCGACTGCGAACAACGATTTAAAAAGATAGGTGGAATTCCATCTGGGCCGGCGTTTTTACTGCAGTCAAGCTCCTTGAGCTTCGATGTAACTTCGACTATGGTGAATTGATGCTGGAGTAGCGTGCTGCCCTGCACAATACTCTCGTGTATTTCAGGATCCACAGTAATCCCGGTGTGATCGGAATAACTTGATTGGAAGTGAGCAGCGAAGGCATTTGCTATTTCTTGAGGACTTTCGAGGAAATAGCCATCGTTTTGCATTCTTTTGGGTATGCCAGAATCCTTTTTCAATGAGTTTATAAAACCCCAGAAGTGTTTTATATTTTCCGGAATCATATGTTCTGCGGATGCGATGTGCGAGGCATAACAAAGCTCAATGTGAAACTTGGTTTCCCGGCGAACACTTGAGTATATCTGATAGTCACACTCGCTTCCAGAGCTCTTGTATCTTCGATATAGTTTATTCTTATGAGCTATCATCTTTTTTAAAGCAGGAGAGTACCATTTTGGGAATTTGCCACTCGTTACTATTTTGGTTGGAACGTGTGTGTCGATCGCTTCTTGCAGAATGTCGTAGAATTGTCGCACCAGAAGGTCTGTATCTTCCTGGCTATCAAGGAATGACCAGTCGGCGTTGTTCAGGAAGAGATTTACTTTTCGGTAATCAGCCATTGGAAACTGGTGCAAAGTGATGTTAATCTTATTGTCTATAAACTGTAACGTGTGGCTATCAAAGAGGAATTCTAGAGAGGGATGGTATTCGTCACATTGTACTAGTGAAAATTCGCTTTTGGTTATTTTCGAGTATCTTATATCGCTGACAAATACTAAGTCCAATATTCTACCCAGTGCATTCGAAATATTGTTGCGTTGCTGGAGCTCCAAGAAGTACATACAGTCGATCACAGCTTCCTCTACGGGATTACGGATACCCGTTGGAGTCAAATAGCCTTCTTCTTCGAGCCGTCTCACGCCAGGCAGGTTGAAGTCGCCGAAGGTGAAAAAATTGGCGTTGTTATATTTGCTGGCTACGCTTTCACAGCTGTTTGTAAAGTGACTATAAGCGTCGAGGGCTGATCCAGGAGGGAAGTAAACACAGCAAAGATTTTCCTTGCTGCTACCAAAGTTTGTTTCTACCCAAACGCTCTCATAGTCAAGGCTCTTGAAAGCGGAAACTGTTCTCGAGTGGTACTCCGACTTGATGGCGATAAGGACGCCACCGCCTCGGCTGCAGTCCAGTTGGTCATAGTCGCGATCGCAGCGAAACACTGAGTAATTTTCAGTGAAAAACTCTGATGAAAAGTGATCCCGGGAGAGCCAAGTCTCCGTAAGCATGATGCAATCATAATCGCTGTTACCAACGGACATCATAAATTGCGGTGCTTTAGTGCGCATTCCCCGAACATTCTGATAGTAAATCGAGTTAAGGTTTTTGTTATGGACTCTGTAACTTGGGTGTGACGACGTTAATTCCAATATCGGAGGATGATCTGATTCAGATTCGTTGAATAAATTTAAAAATTTGTCTCGTGGTTTACTGATGCGTTGACGTGTCTCCGCTGCCTAGGTCTGGTGGAGCTCAGTGGAGCTATAACTTCATTCCATAAAAACCGGGTAATTTTAAGCTTCCCGTTTAGGGTTGGTGTGCAGAACGAATTTTTTTCCTCTTCAGTTGTGAAATTGTCCATACTCAGAAATACTGAGTTGTTCGTGTCATTGTGGACGTGCTTGTGAATGTTCGAGTTAAGTTCGTAGATAAAGTTGTTGAGGACTGGTCTCTTTGAGGCATATGCAGGACCTATTATGATTAAATTAGATACATTGGAGATATCCATCAGTTTTGACCAGATGCGGGGGCCAATCACTCTTCCGAGAGAAGCATCCTTAATTCCGGTACAAAGCAAGATATAGTCTTCCTTCGTAAGTTTCAGAAGCAAGTCAGAATATTTATTTATTATGTCTTCAACAGTGACATTTCGCGCGTACTGACAGTTGATGTCACAACTACTGTTGGAGTTGCTCTTAAGCAACATGCTTAAGCCTCTTGTGTGGAATTCTTCGCCGATTATGAGCAGTTGGCGCCTCCTAAGATTCTGATCATTGGTGGCACTGTTTTTCAGGTTTGGTTGGTTGTTTTCGCGGACGGCAGGGTGTGTGGGTTGATGAGAATCTGGGTCAGTTTGAGATTCAGGATGCGTGGCATATAAGGTGTCGGTTTGGGTGGTTACATTTGCTAATTGAGTTTTCTCTCCAACTGTTTGTATCCCTTTCTCATTGCGAGTTGGCAGCTGGTGGGAAGTTTGCGTTCCTTTAGGTGAGGAGATTTTATTGTCTGTCTGTGTCCCTGCTTCCATTGATGTGTCTGAGTTGACCTGGCGTTTGAGCTCGTCAATGTGAGCTGTCACAGTTTCGATCCTTCCTCTTTGGGATTCTATTTTTTCCAAGTATGCTTTCTCTACATCTGCGATTTCTTCTTGGTATGATGTGGAGCTTCGCTTCAGCCTTGTTATGTACTGGTTCTTCTGATCCAGTTCGTCTTTCAGGTCACATATTATCTCCCGCAGAGTCTCGATTGTATCTGGTTCATGAGTAGTCGCTTTTTCTATACATGCTTTGGAGCACCAAATAAAATTATCGTTGATTATCGAGTGATGTCGCGTTCTTTCCAAGCAGCTTTTATGGTATATATTGTTGCAAAAAATACATATCAGGTTACCCTGATTTTTCTTACAACACTTGAACACTGCCGCCATTTGGTCTGTTAAATATTCGTATGTTTTACATTAAATCGAAGGGATAAGGATAACACAGAGGACACCCTTCTCGTCCTGGGGCCTATCAGGACATTTATTGACAAACACAGGTGACCCTAGGATAAGTTTGGTAGACAATAGGAAAAACAACAGGAAAAAAAAAATTTATATGTACATGCATAACATTATGTAGAGTTAACGTTATTCGAAGGTTTATCGTATGTCGTCTAGTCGTGCGAAAACTCCCGGCGACCAAATTGAGAAGGATTGTTATTGTTTACGTTTATTTAATTTTGTTTATTTAAAACGATACGTTTTTATGTGTTGAAAATGGGAGGATTAGTGTCGAAGAAAACTGGTTTTTCTGTTTTTATTTATAAGGGTGAGCGTTTTGGAAATGTATAGCTTACCGGTAATGCGCTGTTTTCTAAGCTCTTTCAGTGCATACGCGTAACATGAAAAACGACACAAATTTACCACTTAAAACTTGCAAATATCACGGAACGATATTCATAGTATACTCTGCTAGCGTCACAGTATCTAACTAACCCAAACTATGCTATTAGCAAGGTCTTTTCGGTCACCAATGATTCTGAAATCAGATATTGTTAGTCCCTTGATGTTGAATCAGATATTGTTAGTGCCTTGATGTTGAATCCAAAAATAAAGAGGTAGAATATAAGGCCAGAAACTTTAGACCCATAACACAGAGGGGTTTATTTGACTTTTTTAATGTTGTCGGTTCTTACCGGTGGGACTTTATCGAAAAGAATGACTTAGCACTTAATATAAAATTTCATACTTTTGTTGAGCTTCTAGGGGAGGCATATCTCCAGTCATTCCCAGAGAAGGCATATACCGGGTGGTGCATCGTGATTGGAAACATAGGAAATCCCATGCAA
>JAEQML010079292.1:0-12057 GCA_016904865.1 Pissodes strobi | reverse complement strand
AACCATTTTTGAATTAATATTTAACTAAACTGCTCGTCAAAAAAAAAACGACGCACCTAGTTTTTTGGACAATATTTGAAAGCTTGTTATTGGAAACCTGCTCAACCGACCTTAAAAAATTTTGGAAATTCTGAATAGTTGATAAAATATTTATTATTTTGCACCTAACATGTGGGTGTTAAAGAAAGAGGTTTTTTTTTACAAAAGTTTTTATGGGGTAGTTGAGATTGATAGTCGTAATACCTCTCTTTACTTACAGTTAGGTAATACCTCGGAACGTTTTTGAGATTTTGTGGATATCTTGGCTAACTACGATTATATATTTTCTGAAACAGTTTTTGTCTCTTACAACCGTTCAGATTCACTCAAAATTACCTTCGAATATACGGGGTGATTGAAAAAGTAAAATGGTAAAAAAAGAATTCATTTTTTAACGAAGGATCCTATTTAAGTACCCACCTATCATTTCAATTCTTAATTATTCTGCGGACCATTTTAATAATATTCGTGGCAGCATAGAATATCCTGTACAGGGTGTTACATTATAAATGTTGTGTAGATTTTTCTTAAAACTTCGTGGACAACTCTAATCTTGTGCAGACAAGCATTACCATCTACAAGTTATTTCTGTGTGGAAGGAATATTAATATCATCCTTTGCACTGTGGCTTAAATTAAAGAAGTAAATTTTTCAATCAGCTATGACAACGACAAGCGGTCCGTCGATTAGCGGACGTGTGCAAGTTATAATCATGCAATCTTCTACAAACCGTTGAACATCCATTAAAACAAGCTTTACAATATTGTCCTTAATAAAGACAAACAAAATTAAAACAAAAAATTTTATAGAGTTCACCTACATTTATTATTATGTAACCTTATGAACTAACGGCAATAGGTGCATAACTACAGAAAAAAAAAGGTAATTTACGGTAGAAGTATTTAATATTTTGTTAGCCCACCACCGACACGTATAACGTCCGCTACCGTCCTTGGCATATTATTCACCAAGACTGCAATAAAGGCCTCCCATTCTAATCTCACTGCATTTGCTAAATCATCCAGATTACTAGGTTCATACTCACACCTGCATTTATCCTAACTTTCATTCTACTCCATACATGCTCTATTAAATTCATATCGGGAGATCTAGCAGGCCACTCCATTCGTTCGAAGTTATTCTCTCTCAAAACTTCTTGAACAACTCTGGCCCTGTGCGGACGAGCATTATCATCTAACAGGATAAAGTCATTTCCGAAGTTCTGAGCGAAAGGAATAACAATTTCATTCAAGCACATGTCTCTCTATCTATTCGCATTCATACTTCCTCCAAACAAAACAACCAACAACAACTTAGTCTTATCGTTCTGCATAACATCGCCCCATACTGTTATTCCACCACCTTCAAATGCTACGCTTGCTTCCATATTTTCTTCTACATACCTACTATTCCGTTTTCTCCATACCAAAATTCGTCCATCGCTAGCATGCAAGTCAAATCTATATTCATCAGTAAACATGCATCTATTCCACTCTGCTATTCCCCAATGTACAGGGTGATCCCCTATAATGTCGCCCCCCTTTAACTTTTTTATTTTAAGTATCTCAAAAAAATTAAAAGTATGATTATGGAGGTACTGAAAAATACTTTTTTCTACTACCGTGCGTAAAATACTCACTTTACGCACTCTCTAAGATTCGTAAAATAGGCCTTTTTAATGTGCAGTGCGTAAAGTAAGGTATTTTACGCACTAGTGCGTAAAGTAAAGCTGACATATTTTTTGACGTTTAGGGCAGTGCGTAAAATAATATATTTTACGCACTAGTGCGTAAAATAATTTATTTTACGCACTAGTGCGTAAAGTAATATAATATTATTTTTATTTTTTCATATATTTTTCGATAGTAGAAAAAATTTTGTATGCTACTCATGTGTAAAGTACCCTTTTTTTATTCATGGGATTGTCGCATTCGCCTACGGCTCATGCGACAATATTCCCATTCATAAAAAAAGATTCACTTTACACACTTGTTGCATAAACAACTATTTTTCTCCGTATAAAAAATGTTGGAAAAACGATCAGTATACAGGGAAAACCAAAAAGTTATTTTTTTTCAATGGAACACCCTATATCTGAATTTGTTTTTCGATTCCTCGTAAAATTCTAAGCATATTTTATGTATGATGTTATACCTCTAGAGTTAGTAGTTTCACAGCTATAAACAGTTGAAAATCGGTACTTTGGCTACTTTTCACCTTGGTAGCAAGAAGATCATTAGAGATGGAGTAAAATAAATTTCACATGCCTATCTTAACTTTTCAAGAGCTATCTGACGGTACGAACTGGCAGGCGGTACCATGGGTACCAAATCTGGTACCTCGGTAGGTACCATAAGTTAGCACCATCAGATAGCTCTTGGAAAGTTAAGATAGGAATGTGAAATTCATTTTACTCCATCTCTAATGATCTCCTTGCTACCAAGGTGAAAAGTAGCCAAAGTACCGATTTTCAACTGTTTATAGCTGTGAAACTACTAACTTTAGAGGTATAACATCATACATAAAATATGCTTAGAATTTTACAAGGAATCGAAAAATACATTTATATATAGGGTGTTCCATTGAAAAAAAATTAACTTTTTGGATTTCCCTGTATACTGAACATTTTTCCAATATTTTTTATACGCAGAAAAAAAGTATTTTTCAGTACCTACATAACCATACTTTTATTTTTTTTTGGGACACTTAAAATAAAAAAGTTATAGGGGGGCGACATTATAGGGGATCACCCTGTACATGTTCCTGTGTCCATCTCCTTCTAGCAGCTTGGTGAACAGGCAGTAAAAGAGGGCAGGCCGCTCTTCTTCTAGCGTGGAGGCCATATTCATGCAACCTTCTGCGAACGGTTGAGGTCGAAATGTTGACACCTGTGACTTCCCGAAATGCCCGGTTTATTTGAGTCGCATTAACTGTAGGACGTCGGACAGACATCCTTATATGGTGATTTTAACGTAAATTTGTTTCTCTGTCACGACCGCTGCGCCCTCTATTGCGGTAAGCCGGGGTTCCGTGGATCCCATATCGGCCAATTGCTCTACACATAGCTGATTCCCGTAGAATTCATCATGTCAGCTATTTATATTTCAGTAGGACATCCCACGCTGACGCAGTCTGCAATGTAATTTTACAGTATTTATAGACATGAGTTACTAAAATAGTGAAATACACTTATCTTACAATGTTTGTCAATTCGCGTTCTCCAAAACGAGGCATTGTTAATAACAAGTACAAATTTCGCTAATGTGACAGCGACAGTACAAAACATACCAAGAAATAATAATATAGGTTACCTTAGAAACGCAGCTTACGCACGAACAGCCAACTACGGTATATAAGGCTAACATTTTTAAATCGCAAGCATGTTTAAAAAAAATTAAACAACAATTATTATAAACAAAGATAATTTGTCTACAATTTTCGGCGAGGTGCGGATGTAAATTTTCATAGTCCACTAATTATTTTAAAATCGATTCGGTTTGTGATGCTTGTGTGACATTATATCTACGTAGAAATTTCCTTATTTTAGCATAGTATCTTGACAATCTTTATTTATCACCAAAAATCAAAAACCATTGCGAGAAAATACCCAATTCTTAACAATCCATAGTATTAAGGTTCCATTTTAAGTTTACAAGTAGGTATAATTTTCTTTGGCTTGAATTTTTATTTTGAATTTCATAAAAAAAAATGATATTGTGTGAAACATATCAATTAATTTAAACTTTCTGTTTTGATGAATGGTAATGCTTGTCTGCATAAGGCTAGAGCTGTCCACGAAGTTTTAAGAAAAATCTACACAACATTTATAACGGAACACACTGTACCACGAATATTATTAAAATGGTCCGTAGAATAACTATGAATTGAAATGATAGGTGGGTACTTAAATATGATCCTCCGTTAAAAAACTAATTATTTTTTACCATTTTACTTTTTCAATCATCCTGTATATTCGAAGATAATTTCGAGAGTAATTTGAGCGGTTGTAAGAGTCAAAACCTCGTTTATATATTTATGGTAACGTATACGTAGAAATGTCCGTATTTTACCCTATTTTGACAACTGACTGATTTATCACCAAAAATCAAAAACCGTTTCGAGAAAAACCCCATTCTTAATAATCCATGGTATTAAAGTCGCGTTTTAAGTTTACAAATTTAATTTTCCTTGGTTTGAATTTTTATTTTGAATTTTCAAAAAAAAAATTATTTTGTGTAAAACATATCCCTTAATTTGAACTTTCTGGTTTAATGGATCACGTAACGTACATAAACTGGTAGCATATGACCTACCGTAGGACGCCATGTTTACAATTCGTCGAGACCTTCCATAGTTTGCTCATTATTGGGACTAAACTGGAAAATAACGACAATTTTCGAAAAATTGCCGTATATTCGTAGTTAGCCAAGATATCCACAAAATCTCAAAAATGTCCCGAGGTATTACCTAACTGTAATTAAAGAGAGGTACTACGACTATCAATCTCAACTACCCCATAAATGGGGATAACTTGAAATTTTGTAAAAAAACATCTCTTTCTTTAACACCCTGTAGTATATGTTAAGTGCAAAATATCTTATTCCAAAAATTAATCATAAGAATCAAAGAATCAGCTATTCAGAATTTCCAAAGTTTTTTAAAATCGGTTGAGTAGTTTTACGATAACCAGCTTTCAAATATTGTCCAAAAAAATAGGTGCGTCGTTTTTTTGACGAGCAGTTTAGTTGAAAAGTACTTATCGCGTCATCCTCATCTGTCAATTCAAACATGCCTGGAAATTGACAACATGCGATCTCTTCAAATAGAGTCGTGCTGAAAATACTTTTCAATACTACTTGTGTGAGATAAGGCAATTTCTAGCGAAGTTGTGTTTTTTCTCTTTTTCGTAAGTGGTCGTAGGAAAAACATTCTGCATTGGCTTTAAACGCTGAGCTGTGTCAGACATAAGCATCCTCAGTAATTTATCACGTTTCAGTATTTTGCATACGTTTTCTTGGTGTTTATTTTGAGATATACACTGCATAATTTCATTGTTTTTAGCAAGCAGCTCCTCTTGAGGATATGCTGAAGGCTGAAGACCTGTTTGCCGTTGATGATGAAATGTACGAGGAATACAAAAAATACGAAGAGATGTATTTAAAGGAGAAGGAACAAAGCACTAATTCTAATAAGAAGACAAAGAACAAAAATGTGGACTTGAACTATGGGCTTCTTACCAACAGTGAGGAGGAAGATCATTCGAATATCTCCAATAATAAATTAGCGAATGATTCTGCGTATGGAAGGTAAGAATAGTACTTTAGTAATAGTCTTTATGAAGGCTTCTGTTTCGCGTATACGTCTTTAGCCTACTTGTGGTTATATACTTTACGAACCGAAAGTCCGCTCCCCTTGCAGTACTGCTAGTCAAAAAAATGTTTCAAATGAATGCTGAAAAGTATGTTCACGGTACATTATATTTTAAAAATTTGAATAGGTTACAGGTGAGCTTTCTTACAAAGATGGAAGATGCCAATAAAATTCATTGTAAACATGTTTGCGGATTATTTATTCTACTGATGGCTCTAGCACCCTCTTTATAAGTATGCGTTCAACAATATCTCCTAATACAATGTTTCAGTTTCTAAAATACATTCATCTAAAACAGTTTCAAAATGATGATCACTGCTCACTACCTTGCAATCCAGATTTTAAAGAAATTCCGTTTTTTAATAAAATAAGCCAAACTAACAAAATTATTTAAGTGTTACAGTTTTACAGTTAAAATAATAATTTTCATTTAATTAGATGCTAAAATGTGACTACATGGCAATAGCCTAATAGGTTATAGAATAATTCAATTACGTTCTAGCACATTTTCACTATTGCCAAATCGACGGAGAGTCACATTTTAACGATTCTGGAAAACGTTCCAGATCATCTTTCTTACGAAACTGTAAAACGGCTGTTCAGACCAAAAATTAAATGTAAACATGTTTGCGGACTATTTCTCCACCGTTTATACGAATAATGGCTTTAATACTTGTTACGCTCTTTCTGTCCTTCTAATGGGCGCAAACCTTCACTCGAGCTTAGAAGGAACTGAGAGTGAATAATCTCAAATCGAAAGAAAAAAAAATAATTTTGAGAATTAAAAATTAGATATTGAATGAAAGTATGTCAATGCGTAGGCTAAAACGAGCTGTCGCCTAGCGTATAAACAGCGAATATTGACTACGATAAGAAGATTCACTCTCCGCGGCGGCACGTCAACGGTATGTCTCCTTCCCCGCGCGAAAACTAGCATGATACTGGCATGTGACTTTTGGACCCGGCGCACACTGGTCGAATTTCTAGGAAAGCTGGCCATAATAAGGTTTACCAGAAATAAGACATAAAAGTTATTAAGTATTAGATGTTTAATATATCGTGTTTTAGACAAATAATTGTTCAATTTTTTGCTCATCATCAATATTTAAATATAGGGAGTATCAATTATCACTAACGATAAAAATCATGTACCAAAATCATTTGTATGTTCTTAAATCGTTTTAAAAAATCATTTTGAAAATTAAGGGCTCCTTCATTGTAAAAAGAGGGTATTAAATTTTAAATTCGATGATCCAAATTTTGTTGTTTCAACAATTAATTCAGGAGTCTCACGAGCAAAATGAATGTTAAGCGGACGACCGAAACGGGTTGATGAGGGCCTGCAATTTTGCCATACCTTTTAGAAATTAATCTAATAGGGACGAAACTAGTAGAAAATATAGAAGCATCAGTGCAGCTGTTGTTCAAAAGCACTTGCTTATATTCTGACTATCCCAAGGTAATATCAAAGCCATATTTACAAATTAAAACTAAATTATAAATTTTTATCTGCTGATTCAGCCAAACTATTTATTACCTCTTTTTATAATAATATCAGGCTTACATTAGCAATAATGATTCTACCGAAATTTCAGTTTTACTTAGTACAATATTATGGGATTAGGGGTGGGCGACAATAATCGATTATTCGATTCACTCTTAAGAAATTACCGAATAATCGACTTATCGATTAATATTTCAGAAAATATCGATAATCGATTATTTCGATTAATGGATTAATCATTTGCTAAAATATTAAGCGTTTAATCGATTATTCAATGTCTTGCCCACCCGTACCGATGACTTTACAACAGATATAGCTTTTAAAATTCCAATTTAATAATGCGTTGCGTTAAGGGTAATTTAAATGACATTTGAAAATACTTTCAGTACAACATATGAAGCAAAAAAAAAACAGAGAAATGTAAATGCTCAAACAAGACAGCAGCAGGGAAAACTGCGCACGTTACAAATTTAGCCAATAAGGGATCCTCATTTCGACGCACCATTTTCTGATAATCTGGCTTCAGTTGATGCACAATTAAGTATAACACCAACCCATAACCTCAACGGAGTGTTAGCACGTTAGCAGTATAGTACATCAGTCTTTATCTATTTATTATGTATTTGGGCAAAACTATATGAAAGATCACTCTCCGCGGCGGCATGTCAACGGTAGCCATATTCGATTCACTACTTTGGATCGATTCAGATCGATCTAACTGAACTTTATTGAACTGATTCGTGTTCGATAGTAAAAATATCATTTTGCCCCCACTACCTAAAAAGTGATCCAGCTCACCTATAAGTGAACCGAAAATGGTCCGGGATCACTTAGATCGGTTCATTAGTTCAGGTAAAAGATGGCATTTAAATGTCAATTGTCAATCGGATTTATTTTTTAATTGTTTTCACAATTTCATTTGACCTTGGCTCACTGAACTGAAATATCAGTTCAGTTTCAGTTCAATATCAACTGATCTCCAATCTCAATCGAACACGGCTATTGTGTCTCCTTCCCCGCGCGAACACTATCAGAATATCGGCAGGCCATGATACAAATAAAACAATCATGTTGGCAGGCGACCTTTGATGCGGCGGCCATAGACCAGCTCATCCTTTTGTCAGATTAATTTTCACGCCTAAATTCTAGTCGAGCCAATATTCGACATAAGATAATATCGCTATTTTTTAGTTGTGTTGTATTACAAAATAGGAATGAAATATACAGTAAAAATATTGTGCGAAACCTTTAACCAATTTTGGTTTTGAATCACGCAAAACGCCAAAATTTAATTAAGTATTAAAAGATGGGGCAAATTCGAGCAACATTTTCTTCTTGATGTCTTTTGTCAGAATATTAGTATTCAGAAATATGGTGAAATCATTAACACAAAATCGAAATCTTTTAAATATTAGTTATTACATACCTTGAGTATTGTTAACCAATAATAACTAATTAAAAACGTTAGCAGATTTTTGAAAGGCAGTTGAATACAAACTTTATCAAAATATTTATTTGGTGATAAAAATTTTAAAAACCATAACGTAAGTTTGACAGGGCGCTGCAAACAATTCAGAAGATATCAATTGTGTTTTTCCAAAGCCAAATGGAGTATTAGAGTGCTATAAATAATTTCGTGATAAATTTGATTAAATATACTGCAAACGAAAATATCGTTTATGGCCAGCTTTAATTTAAATTTCAACCTGTGTGCGGCGAAGTTCGCCGATCGTTACCAGGCAACAAAGGTAATAAACGACGATTCCTTTGTAACGCTCTCTTGCCATTGAGTGGGCCTTCTTGTCGTAGTTAATATTTGCTGGTATAAATTAGGCCGTAGCGCAAAAGTCAGAGAGTGGGGTGGGTGATTTATTTAAGGCGCCACGGGCTTTTAGACAGCACAAGCGAGAATTACCCCAAATTTGAAATATGGAACTCGTTTTAACTTAAGCTTCGCGACAAAATGAATTAATACAAAAAAAATTCGTTATTTATTTCTATCAAGAAAATCAATCAATAAACCAACAAAAACAAGTTAGAAAATTAGATCAACATAATATGACGTATCATGATTCGAGATCCGTGAATTAGTCTTTAATTAGGTTATTACTCTAATCTAATTGAACTTACCTATAACAAGGTTATTTGCAGTATCGCTGGCTTTCATCATATTTTACTGACGTTCCCTTTTTGCAATATTAATGCTTTAAGCGATCGTCATTAATTACAATTGAATATTTCGGAATTTGTTTAGATTAAGCGTGTCAATTATTTCACCGAGTAAAGCCTAGCTTTTTTTTCGGTTAAAAATACAGTGTTACCATAAAATTTATCTGTCTAAATTTTCTCGTCCTTTAATCTTTCTTTTCCTATGACCAGCTGTGATAGTTCTTTAATAGTAATAAAACCGATCTTTTGTTTGTTTATTTACCTGTTTTATTTAATTAGTTTTTAATTGTGACTCTGAAGGAAAGGCCCATTACAGTAAGCATCTGTTTCTTTTATTATTTGCGCTCAATAATTGAATCGTTCTTGACTTACTTTTGATTAATATTCCAGTATCTGTTTATCATTTACTTTAGTTATTTTTAATTAATTTTCCCGTATTTGTTCTCATCGACTTTAGTTTTCGGTTAATTTGGGTAATTGCTTTATACCGACTTTGATTTTTGATTAATTTTTGGATAATTATTTTTCCATTATTAATACTGATAAATTGTCGACTTATGATGATAAACAAATACTCGAATATTAATCAAAAGTAAGTCAAGAACGATTCAATTATTGAGCGCAAATAATAAAAGAAACAGATACTTACTGTAATGGGCCTTTGCTTCAGAGTCGCAATTAAAAACTAATTAAACAAAACAGGTAAATAAACAAACAAAAGATCGGTTTTATTACTATTAAAGAACTATCACAGCTGGTCATAGGAAAAGAAAGATTAAAGGACGAGAAAATTTCAGCAGATATATTTTATGGTAAGACTGTATTTTTAACCGAGAAAAAAGGTATGCTTTACTCGGTGAAATAATTGACACGCTTAATCTAAACAAATTCCGAAATATTCAATTGTAATTAATAACGATCGCTTAAAGCATTAATATTGCAAATAGGGAACGTCAGTAAAATATGATGAAAGCCAGCGATACTGCAAATAACCTCGTTATAGGTAAGTTCAATTAGATTAGAGTAATCACCTTATTAAAGACTAATTCACGGATCTCGAATCATGATACGTCACAGCCGTATAACTAACTAACTAAGGTTATTAGGGTTCAGTTAAGCTACGTTGATAACTTCCGCAAAAACCATATGAAAAAAAGTAGTTAGACCTGGCGTTATTATAGCCACCAATTAATTACAGACCTTAACGTATGGCATTTTACTCCACGGTCAAGTTACCAGTAGGACAAAGATAATAAACAATCTGTTCGAGTAAAGAAAATATCAAAGGCAATTCGATTGCCTTTGATTGCGATTGAAATTAAAAACAACGCAAAGTCTACTAGGCTGTTCAACACTAGTAGTTATCTGATCTACGGTTATCCAACGTATGCCAGAAATCGTGAAAATTGAGAATAATAACAAAACTAGTTCGACCTACAACGTTATTACGTCAGTCAATTAAAAGTTAAAAAAAAACATTCGATCCAAACTCTGATTTATTCTAGATCAACGGATCTATCTGAATTTTAGAATTTGATTAAATACAATCAAGCATCTCAGGCTCGTCAAAATTGCCCAAAAATTCAAAGTTCGTTTAAAAGAAAATTTGAGTGACTAAATGTTACCTTAATTAAGGAGAAAAAGGTTAAAAAGTTGTTCGAAAACAAAGCCAAGAAAAATTATAATTAGAGATCGTAAGTTACCTACTTATTCTTTGTTCGAAAACAAAGCCAAAAAAATAGTTAGAGATCGTAGTTAATTACGCAAATTGGCCCCAAAATATATGGATGAAAAAAAATGGAAATTGCTTACTTGGCCGATGAGTAACTCCTCAGACAGCTTCCAGGAAGAAGACTTCCTTGACAGGCGAAGGTCTGCAAGGATCTATACAGGTAGGACCGCTAGACAGGTGTAGCCAAGAAACACTCTGTCGTTAACGATGCTCGTCGATAGCAATGAACAATCCGACGGTGGAAAGTAGACCCAATGGTAGCACCCTGTGAAAGAACACATATTCAAGGTTCCACACGTAACTCTTAATGGACGAGCATTATAACTCGGTAATCAAAATCATCCATCAAGGAAAAAGAGAAATCAGAATTTAAAAAAAAACAATAATTTACCTGTGTAGGGGTAGCCAGTTGCTTAACGCTAGATGGCTTTCAGCTGGGCAAGTGGTCCTCTTGCAAAAAGTAGTACTTAAATCCCACAAAGGACAGTTTCAGACACGAACACTTAAGAAAAGTTAAGGCACAACTAAAGACTGAAACTGTTAAAATGACCCGGTCGCAAAAATCCTATTAACAGGTAAAAATCAAAATTAGTTCCTCCAACTGGCGTCCAATATAACTGCTTGACTCACAAAGGTCGTAGAGAGAGTGGCGCCAGTAAACCGACAACTCAAGGAGCAGGCTCGGAAACTCGCTCCACCAATGAATATCCAGCACGACTAATCACATGTTCCTCTCAATAATTCATCTAAGGGAATTAAACAATAAAAACCTGGGATTTCGATGTATAGGCATCTATCAAAAGAGAACTACACATAGTAGCCAAAATGGCATTGTCATTAAGCCACTCCAATCCATGGAATTTCCCATTTATTCAGGGATAATTAATTAACTGCGCGCGCGATGAAACTTGGTAGCCAATCCGAAACCAGTACTTACTACGAAAATATTAGAAGGCCATCGATTCAAATTTCACGCGCTAAATTCAATTGGGTCGAAATCAAATTATTTAGCGACGCGGATTTATTTTAATTTCTCGATCGAGAGTACTTCAAAGCCAGACTATATACGGGGGCTTTTCGCATCGATATACGCTAGACAAAATGACTCGTGACATACTCTTTCTATGTATTCGTTTAGCAATATATCTTAATGCAAGAACTTATTTCTGTAGATGTTATAACTAAGGTTCTGAATTCAGACGACATTCCACCAATATTTCCTGTATTCCTGCAGTTTAAAGTT
>JAEQML010079291.1:0-12058 GCA_016904865.1 Pissodes strobi | reverse complement strand
GCTGCATTGAACTGGACCAAATTTCGGTCGCCCCAAGTTTGAACTTTCTCCAGGTCTTGATTAATTGCTGTAATCTGCTCCTGTCTGCGGTGATGAGTCTCAGTCGCTGGTAAGGGTTTTTCGGATCTAAAGGGGGAGGCAAGGGTACTGTCATCTGCAAAACTGTAAACAGGATTATTCGTTTCGATCAGCAGGTCATTAATATAGATGAGGAACGAATGCCTTTGAAATATCCGACGCAATCGCTCGAGACTCTCCGTAGTTTTCAATTGCCCTACTCCATATATGAGTGACATAGGCCAATATATCTCCTGTCGATCTCTCTTTGCGAAAGCCGTATTGATTATCGCTGATTATTCTGTTGCTCTCGAGGTACTTGAGTAGTTGCTGGTTGACTACACGTTCCATGACTTTGGAGATTATTGGAAGCAAGGCAATTGGGCGATAGTTTGAGGGCGTGGTTTTCTTGCCTTTTTTTGATCGCATTCCTATTATTAAGTGCGAATTCTGCGGATATTGATTGTCCCTTTGAAAAAACACAACATATTTCATTACTGCGTTCTAGGTTGGCCTCTGGTTTCTTTGGCGTTAGAGTGGTCTCGGGCGAATTGGGAACCGCAACGGCGAGGATGGTCTATTTTTCACTATTCGAATCACTTCACCTTTGGAAGTGAACTTGGGGAGATTCGTATGGGTGATGGCTTGCTGAAAAACGTGTCTAAGAACAGGTTCTTGGGACTGTGCATTGATGGCCGTCTTAAATTTGAGCGCCATATTGGTTCCCTAAGATCACAATTGGCTTCAAATTCAGATCAATTGCTGACCAATTTATCCCTAGTACAGTCAGATCCTCTCACTTCGTTCTAATCGAATCTCATTTGCGGTACGGAATTTGTTTCTGGGGCTCATGCTCGGGGCAATTATTTCAGAGTGTGTTCGTTCTGCAGAAGAGAGCTGTAAGGTAAATGTTTAAGGCCAGAGTGCGTGAGTCTTGCAGACCTTTATTTTTGGAACATGGAATTCTGACTTTGCCCTCTTTGTTCATTTTGGAAAAGGTATGCTTGATTTATAAAAAGCACAAGTCTCAATTGGTAACTAACCATGCATACGGGTTAAGGGACCCACACAAAATCTTCCAATACCCACATCCTCTAGCCAGAAACTGTATAGCCACCTGCCCCAAGAGATTAGACAGATCCCTAATCTAACAAAATTTAAGAAAACAGGTAAGAAAGCTCACTACGGTGTGGATGAGTTCTTGAAAGATGTATTTTAATTGTACTGTTTGGTTTTTAACACTGTGTTTTTATGTTATCTTGTCTGTAAACATTTTATGCTTTTGATAATTATGTCATTCTTGCTTGATATTTTAAATTAGAAATTTTTGTGTAAGAATAGTCTGTAAGTACTTAGTATTGATAGGCCTCTTTTACCTTTTTTTTCTCAGCTTTGTCAATGAATTTTGTTCAAGACAATAAAGCATTTTAAAAAAAGAGTCAATCAAAATTTTCTCGGACAGTCAAGAGTCAAGCAGCTTTAAAAGCTCTTGAATCTAGCCGTTGTTCATCCAAGATAGTATGGAACTGCCAGGAACTACTCACCAAACTAGGTAGAGCAAATAAAATTACTGTGATCTGGATACCTGGACATATAGGATATGAAGGCAACGAAAAAGCTGATGCTCTTGCGAAGCAGGCGACCGCAACGGCCTTCATAGGACCAGAACCAGTACTGGGAATAGCTTATAACGCAGCTAAAGAAGCCCTCTCCAGGTGGACACAAAAGCAATTTGTAGATAAATTGAGTTACCAGGCCTAACTCATTAAAAGTTGGCAGTGAATCTGACATCAGGAGTGAGAACTGGACAACTTCTTCAACTTGGCCGGCAGCAGGTATAGACTGTAGTTGGCATGTACACTGGCCATTGTCGGCTAAGAAGCCAAATGCACAAGAGATGGCTCTCCGAAGAAATGGCATGCCACTTATGCTTGGGGGACGAAGACACAATGGAGCATGTTGTATGCCCATTGTCCAGCAATGTGAGATAACCCACCTCTGTAAAATACTATTTCATTAGACCTGATACATTAATTTTTGAGACACCCTATATAAGTATATATTTTGAGACACCCTTTATACATGTAAAAGATAAATCAAGTCATAAATTGAATTCGAGTTTTTGCGAGGTTTTTGGAGGATATCCGAAAGGTATTGCTCGAGAACGGAAAATAGAGAGTCAGAAGCCAGCGGGGTGTACGGTTTATTTTGGTGAATTGTTTTGCTTCTGTGTTGCGATATGTCATTACAAGTCGGTAAAATGAAACTTATAATATTGTCATTAACATAATTTGCACCATTATATATTTTATACTCATTGATAATTCATAATTGATGGTATTAACCTGTATATATATTTTGATATTGTTATAAACCTAATTTGCACAAATACTTAATTTATTCTCGTTAATAATTCATATTCGATGGCATAACATGTGTATATATTTTGATATTGTTATTAACATAATTTGCATAAATATTTCTCCTATTTTCATTGATAATTCATATTCGATGGCATAACATGTGTATATATTTTGATATTGTTATTAACATAATTTGCATCAATATTTCTCCTATTTTCATTGATAATTCATATTTGATGGCCTAACATGTGTATATATTTTGATATTGTTATTAACATAATTTGCACGAATATATCATTTATTCTCATGGATAATTTATATTTGATGGTATAACATGTGTATATATAAATTTATTGAGATCGTTTTATGCTGTGAATAACACTGTATTGTTTGCTGTCTTTCTGGAATTTTAGTTTTTGTATTGTGATTGTAATGTAAGTAAGGGACTTGATGAATCCACTAACGTTTCCCTCCCCTGACTGCGCGAATATCCTAGCTATAAATTGTGAGCTTGCGAGCAAGGCACCATGAGTCGTTCTTTTAACAAATGTTATATTTTTAATGATTTGCTTTTGTATGAAACCTATCTGAAATTTAAATTAACATTAATTTGTAACCTTGATTTTTGACTTGATGCCAATTGCTTATAAGCACCCGAAATGATAAAAGATTTGTAGCTTGTGCACAATTACACAGAATAAAACCATATATTCGGAATTGAAATATACTATATCGAAATGACTATTAGTAATAAGCAACAGTAAAGGAATACTATTCAATCACAAATAATGTAATCAATCGCTAAGCGATGACGAAGGAAATATATATATTAATCGGCCTGCAGGTCTTACTAGAGATATTAGCTCAATTTGCAACCATAGCTGAGTAGCGGGACCTCAGTACCTGCTGGCGACGTCTGGCTAACTAATACTAAACTCTTCAGTTTTGAATGTATTGTAGTATTGTCACAAGTGTGGAACGACAAATTGCGGTGCGTGAGACAGTAATTTAATTAATTGTTATACTAATAAAGGTTGTACAGCATAACTCGGTTTAGGAATTGGGATCGAGGTTTTCTCTGCCATGCTCTTTTCCTTCGTGAATTCCAGGCGGAGTATGGCACGCTTTTCTTTAATAAATTAGGCGTATTAGGAATCTGTGGTTTAATTTACATGACGCACCTTTCCCTCAAATTTCCCTAATTGTGTTTGGTCGAAGCGCAATCCGAATAATTAAAATTGTGTAAGATATCATAATAACACAACGTAGGTATTGATTTTCTTTTCAATCTATTTTGACGATCATTGGCAGAATAAAGACAAAGCACAATTTTGCTTATCTGATTCAACTGTGTTGAACAGACCCGGGTACATTATACTACAAATGGAAGGAACCAGACAAACAGTCCTTAGAAATTCTCAAATCACACTTGCAGAAAAAGAAAGCTGTTCGATTTCATGAAAAGGATCGAGCCTCTGGCATAGTGGAAAACACAGATGTGAGCCACAATAGACCAAGGGTCGCAGTGGAAGGTCCTATTTGGACCCACTCACGTGTACAAATACAATACAATACAATACAATGCGATGCATAAGGTGACTGCTTTGTAGACGAAAGATTTCAAAGAATAAAGCACATTTTGACTTTAACATGAATCAATAATATATTGGAAATAAAACATAAACTTTTTCAATGAATTTAATAGAGATCACCACCCCATTACTCAATATAAGGACAATCTTAAGGAAAGTAAGTGCAACTTCACCTAATTCAAAAAAATAATACACTCATCTATCATTAAAATTTACAATAGAATACCAGGCTCAATACCAGGTGAAATTAGGAACCTAAATGTTAGGGCTCTTAAAAGATATCTAAAAGAGCTACTGTTTTTGAGGGCCTACTATATACTGGATTAGTTTTTGGCTGATACTCTGTGACCACTAGCTGCTTTAGTATATTAAATTCTATAATTCATAATTCTTGTATTATTATTGCAGCATTTTAAATTTTATTTCAATTCTATAATTAATGATATGTGCTTATTTTCTTTTGATCTGGACTTATCATATTCAAAATCTTAGGTCTGTTGTGACATCCTGATTATTTCTTCAAATTTTCAATTTTAAAGTTTATAGTTTTTGTAATTTTATTAAAAATAAACAATTGATGTTGTAAGACTATCATCACATTCTAAAAATCTTAGGCTTACTGTGACATGTGCTACACTTTGGGTATTTAAAAATGTTTTATGCTTGTAATTCCACTTTCTCTATTTATGGAATAAATATACACTTTTCATTTAATTTAATATCATAAAATTTGATTAAGATATCCTATCCTGACCATCAAGTTTTTAGCAAGACAAACTTATGCTGGAAATCTTTTCAACTGGCGTTAAAAAACGATGTTGATCTCATGAAAGAAGTTTATTCTTATGGAACCATTAGAAACTGTTGGCTATGACTCATTTAATTAATATTCCTCAAACAGACACCAGTGTAAACATATACCTAGATAATAATAGCAACATATTTTTCCAGTATGCACTTCTGATTCTGAATAGACTGAATCTAGGGATATTTCTCAGCATTTCCCTTTTCATCTTGCCGTAAAAAAACTATTTTATAAGCTTATAGCACTGAGTCTATTTGAAATAAAAATATTTGTCTAAGTAGGAGCCTACTTAATTATTTGTTTTAATAATGATTAATTAAAGTTTTATTAACACATAAAACAAATACTCAATTTTTTTAAAACATGGATATATCTTGGAAACTATAAAGAATATCAAGGTACTGTAAAAAGTGAATATTTAGTTGTTTTCATCTTACATGCCACTTTTACCTCAGTGAAATTCTAATATAAAATATAAAGAAGCTAGCTAGATAGGCTGCCACATTTGCTCCATTCCTGGGGTAAAAGTGGCATCCAAGCATGTTTTCAAAAAAAGCAAGGCCACCCCTGCAACTCTGCAGATTCAGTCTCGATGGTGATATAATTAGCTGTACAGATAACCACCAATTAGTTTACTTCCTTTCACAAAAAGTTTGTAAATTTCTAAACTAGGTGTGAAACTCAAAAAAGCACCAGGTAGTAACATTTACTCTAGTTCACCCTACCTACTAGGCTGTTCTAACTCTAAACTGAAATACAAGAAGGGTACCTAGTTTTTTTTTCAGTCAAATGGGATTGCTAATAGTGACAATATATGGCATTTTTACAGGTTGTTTTATGAACTCTAAAGAGTAATTACCTACCTAGGCATTTACAGTTTTAGAATTTCTTCTAAGTAAGTAGGTTTTTTTGGGAAATAAGAAACATAATTAATTCTTGCATTATTCATCTAATAATCCATTGTTTATGAAACCTTAATATAGTTTTCAAAGACACCTAAACTATAACTACAAGGAGTTAAAAACTCAAGATTATAATTTGCTCCTGACAATTATAATAATAACCATTCAAGTTATAAAGTAGCTATATGTTATAAAATCCCCATCCAATTGAGTGTCATTTTAAAGATATTGTAATACCTAATACTGTACTGAACATTAACCAGCAACATAAACTTTCTATTGCTTCCACTGCACTGCATTACTATAATATAAATAAAAATCTTGTGTATAATTAACAGGTACTTTGCAAGATATGCAAACAAGTTTTCACATTACTTTTTTTCCATCACAAAAAATATTTTTAAGTTTTAGTTTGGGTTAGACTTATTGGGTATTTATATCGCACACTTTATCATAATCATATGGATTGATAAAATTTAAAATCCATTGTTATATTAAGGATATAGGTAGGTAAATATACCTAAACTAAGAAAAGCACCCAAAAATCATGTGTTATTTTTTAAAACCCATGGACCAAGGACCAGTAACTAAACGAACATTAAGTATCGTTGATTTGATTCAAACATAAAATATCTTATAAACAGATAATAAAAAATAAAATTGTTTTGCTTTCATCTAATAGAAACTTAAAACTAGCAGGACAGTTCAATCATATTACTTACAGATAAGGTTTTATGTAATATTGTTATAATTCTGCATATAAAGGGGCCAGATATTTAGTTATTGTGATATTATTTTGAAAAAAAAATAAGCATATTATGAAACGGTAGAACAAACATGGCAAACCCTCGTAAAGATAAGTTTCTTAACGCGGCGACTCATTAAAAACGTATGTAATAATTACTTACCCTAAACTTTAGTCTTGTAAATTTTACAATCTATGCATCGACAATAAACGAACCAAAATTGTTTTAACGAATTTCTAAAATACTCCCAACAGGGAACATACAAACAACTGACCAACTGACAGTGACACTGACATGTGACAGGACAACGGAAGGTAGGGATGTGAGTTGCGATACGAAAGAAATTTCTTAGTATCGATACCGCAGTCACCCATAAGAAACAATCAGAATACCGACAGAAAGAGATGGTGCGACGCTTTGGAAGAAATTGGAAGAACGTATACTAACAAATCCATAGCACAGGCGGTCGAGGTCATAGCGGCCGATATCGGACCTCTCTTTCTGTTGGTATTCTGATTGTTTTATTATTCTGTGCCCATACTCGGTATTTAGGATCCATATTTTCAAGCGTTACGTTGCACTTATGTCTACGGGCTGACCTATAACTCTCAGCGGAGTAATGTGGGTTGCCTACATTCACTTTTCGCATGGCCCTCCGCTCGCTTCGCTCGCTACGGGGGCTCAAGAAAAGGAAGCTAACCAGGTGCTAACCACTGATCTATACAAAGTGCTAACCCAAGACATGCCCAAAATCAAGAAAAAAACGAAATATAACCTTAAAAAAAAACGACGGGGTTTGAACCTGGGCCGCCGAAGTGATGGCTAACCATGCAGACCTCTAAACCATCAGGGGACATACAAACGAATGAGTGTGTTGTATCGCGAAGTACATGAAAACAGTTTATTGCGCAATCCTGCTCAGAGGTATGGGTCGGCCCCTAGATACAATTCCTCATAACATTCACTGTTATATAGACGCCTATTGATCGCAGAAATCTGCGGTGAGTCACCCTGCGTCACCTCACTTAAATGCGTCTCAACGTTCGCCCTGCCTTACGGATAGCCGCCGGACGGCAACTAATCGGCCCAATGTCGTTACGGTGCAATGAATTGCCATCATGTGTTCTGGTGGTTCAGTCATTTGATGCTGGGTCTGTGATACGACGGCCCAGGTTCGATTCCCTCCGATGTTTTCTTTTATATTTTTAAGGTTATGTTTGTAAAAGGTTTTTTCTTTAGTTTGAGTATTCCTTGGGTTAATTTTGCTTAGTTTTTGGTGGTTGCGCCTCCGTAACGAGGGAAGCGGGTGGTGGACGATGCGTGAAGTGAAATACTAAATTTTCTACAATAGTAAAGAAACCCTCTAGATAGTAATCAAACCAAGTCATTGCGTTATTGGTCAGGCTCATAAGTTGCCGTCCGAGGGCTGGTTCCAATTTTCCTCAACTGTTGCCGTCTGGTGAACACACCCATTTCATTTCGAAACCGATGAAGAGGAACTGACAACAGGAACAGACTAATAATGACGTATAGGATAAATCACACTCTATATTTTACGTTTATATCTTACTACCTTTTCCAGTTAGGCACAAACGCTACATATATCGAGCGCTTTTCATGAATCGCCATTATCTGAGAGTGTGTTCGCTAGTGTTAGCGTCAGTCTAAAGCAGGGTTAGTGAAATTACAACATATGGGATATAGTAAATGTTGTGACATTCCGAGTGTAGAATACCGATTATGGATCAGTTTAAGAACCACTGGAGTACAGTAGACGTTTGGCGTACCACATCAGAAGGGCTTCAGAGTCGCGCACGCATCACATTGTTAACAAACATCATATCTTTCGGGTCTAGCGAATTGCTGTCAGCTGGTCCGTAGCTCAGTAGTTGGATACTCAGTCTGCGATACGGCGGCGCGGGATCGAATCTAGTGGCAAGACACAGACATTTTTAATATTATGTGTAAAAAAAATTTTTTTCTTCATTTTGGGCATGCCTTTCGGTTAGATTTGGTTAGTTCGCTACGGGGGCGTAACATGCAACATGCGTGAAGTGTAATATTAAACATTTTTGTCACCAATGTGATGCGCGCGCGGCTCTGATGTGATACGAGCAACGATAAGTCTGGAGTAGTCCGATTCGATTAATATGATCACAATTTCCCAAAACCATTGTTTATTCTTATAAAGACAGTGCCAAAACCCCTTTAATAACCTGAGCTCGACTTCCGCTTCGTTCTCAGTCGAGTGAACACGTGTTGGGTATCGGCCCTTTCTCTTCAGCTTCATATACAAATATGATCAGTTTGGGGGACGCGTGGTGAGCATTCGGGGACCGTTTTGATTCCCCGAGGAAGTATTGGACGTCCAGCCAGTGGTTTCAGCCCCGTGCATTACAAGATTTAAAAATATGTGAACGTCCAGCCGGTGGTGTTCGAACCTTAAAACAAGCCGTGCATGTATAAGTCGGAGCCTCCAGGCACAGAAAATATAGTTAACTATATTTTCTGTGCTCCAGGCATATACGTGGCTCCAGAAGTACATACCCGACATATTGGAGGGTCTAAAATAGTATCTCTGTCCACCAGGGTGTAACCATTCTGGAAGGGTCGCTCCATCTCTTGCTAAGCCCGGACAGGGGTTTTTACTGGCTGAATTGCTCACGCAAAGGTCAACAGAGAGTCGTACTGCTACTACTAATATTATAACTTGAATCAAGAATACTAAGAAGATTTAGTACCATTATGTCGACAAATTCAGAATGCAGATAAAGTTATTATGGCAAGCTATTTCACTTTTTATTCTATTTGAAACCCATAATTTCAATATTTTTCGACCATCACATAACAAAACAAAAATTAACGAACGAAAAAATAAGAGAAAGAAAAGTACAAATTTCGAACTTCAGGATTACTCATATTATATATTAATTTGTTCATTACACAGGTTTCTTAACTACATAACTAACAGTAAGAATGACATTGAACTTGACACTGCTATTAAGCCGGGCAATATTTCTGCCTTGCCTTAGTGGCCAGCAGGTAGCGTCACCCATAGGGGGTCGCTGTTAAACCTATTTAATCTATTAGGTATGTGGTATTGTTCGTTTGGTGCTACACTTTACATGGGTTGCCCCTTCAAAGTTATAATACCAAGAGACTGGCATAAAGCCTGCTATTTGGGTGTATATGTTGCAGAAGTTGTTGATAGATGTAGTTATGTAGGGGAAACTACAGAAAAATCCCTACTTCAACTGTTCTTATAGAACAGGGCGTTATAAAGCTACAATTTTACATTTACAATATATGCAACATGTATTCTGACAAAATAATTAAAAATATATACAATGAATGTAGGGGACTTAACCATGTTAAGTCTATTCAAGTAATGTAATGGTATCAGGTCGCGCTGAGCGAGTGCCGTGATACCGGCTGCGAATACATGGGCGCGTCGGTGGTCGGAATCATATGGGTTAGCGTTATGACGGTTTCTAGAGCATATTTATATGCCGACCAGCTTCCTTAACATGCCCCGCCCACGTGTCCGAACGCCGTGGATTAGCCTCAACGATTATAAACAGTATAATCGTTGGATTGGCCTGGCGAGAACAGATCTCACGCGTAGTTTGAAGCTGGTGCTGCATTTGTGTGCTCCTGATATCTTTGAAAAGTTTACACATAAGAAATACACTTTTGTAGCTTGTTTTTTAGGCTGGTTTTTGAAAGTTACCTTTCAGATTGAGACTCCCGAGGGAACTCATCCTCAGGTGGCATAAGTTGCATAAGCGGGGAGCCCGTTATCTGCCGCTCGAAGAACCTGCATGCGAGGGCATCGGAGACTGAAAAATTGAAGGATTTAAACCTTATGCAGCATAAGGTTTAAATCCTGCATGCGGCCTTTACTAGTTACACTATGTGCAAAAAGCAGGCCAAGAACGATGAAAAGTGATCGACCGATCGTACCGAGAAGAAAACCGCAGTACCAAGTTCTAGTGATACCAGCTAGTTCTTGTATGTTACACGAACTAAACGAGTCCTTCAGAATTACTTAGAGTCAAACTATTCGGAATTTTACGCGATGGGCTGGGATAACGTTTAATTTTGGGACACAGCCTACAGCCTTAGAAAGAAGAATGTCAACGTTAACCGAAGTTAACCTAACTATATAAAATTGATTTGTTGATGTTTGTGTACGTGGATAGCTGCTTTTTTTGTAGAAATGGGTAAGCAAATAAATATTTTTAATTTTATTTTTGGTGATTATCATGAATGAATTGTGGACTACCTATACGGTACGTTATTCTATGCTACTTCTGTGTGTACTCAATACCAACAATAACGCCCCACGTATTCAAGAAATAACTGATTATTTACTTTTCAGCGACAACCACGAAAACATCATTAATACTGTCCAGTATTAGTTGTCTGTTGTTATTTTCATCAATGCAAATTTGGAAAACCTGGCTCGCATCTTCAAGTCAGCAGACATTACTAGGAGGAGTACTTGGATCTTTTCTCTTCACTTTTACATTAACTGCCATAGGGAATTTTGAAACACTGTTCTTCGGAAAATCTTATAGCCTGGGACTTTTTCCTGAAGGTAAGTCTCGTAAATTAATAGCTCGGTTGGTACAATGGCAACTTAGGAAAGCTCACAGTTTTATAATTTTGCACAGTATAATTAAAATTATATTTAATTGATTATAAATATGGTAATTTAGAGTGCATCAGCAGATCAGAATAGTTAGCCAATTCTGACTTGCTTCCTCAACTTAAAATTGTAATATCTAAATATTATTTTCTAACAATGGGACTGTTTTAATTTTTTTTCACTATTCGATATGTGCCATCAGTTTTCATTGATTCCAGTAATTTTTGTTCATAGGATTTTTTATCCATAAATACATAAAAGCAGTATAAGCAAACTGAAAAATTGAATATACATTTTAGCAATTTCTAGAACTTCCTTAAGAAGTAAATTAATAGGCAATTATTTTTTGCCTTAGGCTAGTTTAACACAGGCAATTTAGTTGTGAAATAATATATGAAGTCACTTTGAGGAGAAAATTGACAATTGTAAAAGAGCAAAATCATGTGCAATCTTGTGTGGAATTATTCGTGAATTTATTCATGTAAATAGAACGTGTCCTATTTTTCAGCAATTTTACTGCGAATTCAGTAGTGCCAATCACAAAATTAAAATAATGTGAGGTTAATACATTATATTTGTGTTAAGAAGTATATTATTTTAAATCCTGCTTTGTGTTTTTAAAATACCACACTGTTTAGGTATACTTATTTAAATATTTTACATAATTGTTTGTTCAAGATATACACAAACACAAATTGATACCCTATAACCTAAAAATTGAGTTGGTGGCTGGTGGTACTATTGCTGAACTGTCAAAATATTCATGACGTTATTGGCCCAATGCAATTCATGAAGAAATTTGTGAATTAAATTCACGAATAAATTGCCCCATGTAAAACCAGCCTTACTAATTATATGTAGAAACTATATATATTTCTAAATCTTTTCAGTTATATTTGCATTGATAATGGCAGTATCAGCAGCTGCAAGTGTCCATAGAGT
>JAEQML010079288.1:0-12059 GCA_016904865.1 Pissodes strobi | reverse complement strand
CGATCATTTTTAATAGAGAATTTGTACGACTTTATTTTTATTATTATTACTTATTATAATAATCATATCAACCAACACAACAACCAAGCCGAAAGACCTAATGTCCATGTGTTTTCAATTCATAGTTTTATTAATGTTATTGTTATAATTAATACTAAATTTCGTTTCATCAAAATTATACTTTTTTAAATGTTCAAAAATCATATAAAAGTTTCTAAAAATATTTTAATTATAGTCAAAAAGCTGCACAATTGACTATGATTAGAACAACAATTATTATTATTCATGTATGCAGGCTTATAAATAAAATTTCGTAATTTTGGAAAGTATAATTAAAAAAAAAGAAATTGTTTCATAAATGTCAACTGCTTTTGCAAATTAAAGGCAAATAATTTATTTAAAGAAAAAAATGCATTGCAAATGTAATAAATCGACCTTTTTTTTTATCTTACTCGTCCGCAAGAAAAACAAGCTGAGTAAAGGCAGTTAAGAAATATAGTGCTTATTTTATGTAGAAAAAAATTGTAACACAAGTACATGGTTGATTATTACACTAAATAATTCAAAATACGATTTTTAATCCTAAAAAAAATCTAACTCTCAACTTGGAAGGACCAAGTATGGGTAAAATTATATCTAAATTAAAATTAGTTTTATATTTTCAGAAGAAAAATTATTCTTTTCTTATGAAACTTGTCCGAAGCAAGAATAAAAAATTTGCCTGCTTTAAAGAGAAATAATAATTTGATAACATGTACCTAAATTTTTTTTAAAATTGTTTAACTTCTTAGGAATGTTGTCTTTTCTAATTTTTTTTTCTTGATTTGGTTTTTTTGTTTTATTATTTTAATTTTTTTCCTAATATCAGAAAAATAAGCAATAATTCGAATTAAAGTTAAGAAAAATCTGCTGTTTTCTCGTTTATTTTATACAAAAAAAAATTATCACAAAAACACTTGTTTAACATTACCTCAAAATCTAGTTTCTATTTAACTTAAAAATATTTTAACCAGCGAATTTTATAGGCGCCGTAACTCTGAAATAGGCGAGGACGTGACAACCCTGCAAGGCGAGTGGCGCGTGGCGGCAGAGAGAGTCAGAGAGTTGAGAAGGCTCTTCGAGCGCGCATGTGCGAATAGGTCTTGTAGAGCTGTCAACAGTAATGAGGTTTGAATATTTCATTTCACGCATGGCCCTCCGCTCGCTTCGCTCGCTACGTGGGCCCAACAAACAGGAACCAACCAAAACTAACCGAAGGCATACCCAAAATCACGAAACAAAAATTTAAAAAATGCAGTACGACAATCCAATCTTAACCCTTTTCCAACAACGATTCACAAAAACAGTTATTTACAGGTAGCATTTGTACTTAAATCCAATAGAGTAACATTAGCCCATAGTCTAATTTTTATTTAACTTAAAAATATGTTTATTTACTACATTTTACTGAATTTTATTTTTAAAAGTTTAATTTCTTAGAGAGGTTGTTTTTTCTTAATTTTTTTCTTGATTTACTTGTTTTCTTTGTTTCATTATTTTAATATGTTTATGATTTTTTCTTAACATTAGCAAAATTGACAATAATTCGAATTAAAGTTGAGTAAAAGCAGTTAAGCGAACCGTGTTTATTTTATGCAGAAAAAAATTTGTCATCAAGCACTTGATTGACTGCTTCTTCTTCTTCTTCTCAGCCTATGTTCGTCCACTCCTGGAGTCCTGAATATAGGCCTCTTCCAATGATCACCACGCTTGTCTGTTTCGGGCGGTCTGCATCCATCCCCTTCCTGCTATCCTTTGGAAGTCGTCTCGCCATCGTTTTGGGGGCCTTTCCATCTATTACTCTCTTTGTTCATTTGGAATAGGACTGATCCTACCTTGCCACATGACCTGCCCATCGCCACTTTTGCTGTGCTATTCATTTGAGGACATCGACAACCTTTGCTCTCCCTCGAATCTCACAATTTCTCACCTGATCTCTCAAGCTGATCCCCAACATGGCACGCTCCATCGCTCTTTGTGTCATTCTGGCCTATCTGCACTTTTCTCCGTGAGACTTACTGTGTCCATACCATAAGTTGTTACTGGTAGAATGCAGGAATCTTATACTTCCTTTTAAGATTGATAGGAATGCTCTGGGATTTTAGAGTGTATCTCAGTTTTCCGAATGATAGCCACTCCAGTATTTGTGTGTCCTGTACGAGGCCGTACAGGTCTTTTACTGAGTGTTTAATTAGTATCTCTGGGTCTATATTTGGTTGCCCAAAGATGCTAAGTCTTTCGCAGTCCAGTGCCTCGCAGTTGATCAGGATGTGTCTGGCGGTTTCCGGTTCCTTATTGCATAGTCTGCAGTTAAGGTCTCCGATATACAGACCCATCTGTTCAGGTGTACCTTTAGGGGTGCATGGCCGGTCAAAAGACCGGTTATGATTCGCAACCGATATCTGCACATGAATAACAGTTTCTCGGTTTTTTTACATGGTAGGTCAATAAATTCCTTTCCATGGTTTTGCCTGGGGATTTCTATCCAGTGACGTCGATGTTCTTTTCGAACCCACTCTTTGATGTGGCTCCGGTTCATACTTTTTGGTATTCCCAGAGCCGGTTCTGGACCGATTAGTTTTGTGTCCGCCGATTGTTTGTGGCCTTCCTATTATTCTCTATGGCGCACTGAAGTATGGCGTATACCTCTGCTTAGAAAACGGAAGCATACATACCCAGTGCATAGTATTTGCTCTGACTTTGACTAGCAGAATAGACTTCTGATCCAGTACCAGCTGCAGTTTTTGACCCGTCTGTGAACCAGGTTTGGTCCTGCCTACTGATAGCTGTTTGTCCAGTTTCCCATTCGGTTCTACTTGGAAAGTTCACCTCTATTAAAACAGTATAGCTTTTGCATGTGGTCCGTTTTCAAGTTTAAAACATCTCCCCCCACAAGATCAGCGATTGCCAAGTATCCCGTCCTTCTAGTAACGGTGATTGTTTGCTGCAGTCTATGTACCCCCATCCTGGCCTCCCCCCTTATCACAAATTCGGACCACTCCAACTGCGGCCATGGAGACCCTCCAGGACCTCAGGAGAGTCTCCATGGCCGCAATTGGAGTGGTCCGCATTGCCCCCATCATTCCTAGACAGGCAAGTATTTGTATCTTGCCAAGTTGTGAAATCGCGCTTTTCTGTTGTGTCTTAGGCCACCAAACCAGAGAGGCGTATGTTGGATAGGTTTTACCACCATTTCGTATGTCCAATACATCATGTCTTGTCTTAATCCCCATTGTTTCCCGTGTAAGCGTCTCGTAATCATGAGTGATGCTTTATTGGTGATATTTTCCAGATGTCGGTTCCAGGTAAGTCTCCAGTCCAATTTTACCCCTAGATACTTTACCTCGTTCGAGATCAGTATGTTTTATCCTCTCAGGCTTAGTGGTCCTAGATCCCCCACCTTGTGCCTTCAAGTAAAAGCTGCGATGTTAGATTCGTTGGGACTAATATTTAAACCCTCCTGATCTACCCATCTTGTAGTCCGGTTCAGAGCATTTTGCATCTGCTCTCTAACCGTTGAGTTAAATTTGCCTCGGGTGATGATGACTATGTCATCAGCATATCCGAGTGCACGGTGTCCTCTATCCGTGAGCGCCCTGAGTAGGCCGTCCGCCACCAGGTTCCACAGAAGCGGAGATAACACCCCGCTCTGCCGACACCCTCGATGCACCTGAGCCACCAGCGCGCTCCCAGCGACGATTGCTGCTACCAACTTTCCCCTCAGCATGGAGTTAATCCACCGACAGCAAGTGCCCTCAACTCCTCTCTGCCCGAGGGATCTGGTTATTAAGTCGAAGGAGGTGTTGTCAAACGCCCCCTCCACATCCAGGAAGGTGGCCAGCATCACCTCCCCGTTTTCCAGTGTATCCTCCAACCTCTTGACCAGCTGGTGGAGTGCTGTTTCTGTTGACTTACCTGTCTGGTAGGCATACTGGTCGGGGTGCAGTGGGCTGTTTACCAATACACCGTCCCTAATATGCCTGTCCACCAGTTTTTCAATTGTCTTAAGTTCAAAGGACAGAAGACTAATGGGTCTTAGGGACTTTGCCGTATCCTGTCCTATTTTCCCAGGTTTCGGTATAAACGTTACCCTAATGTGTCTCCAGGTTTTTGGTATATATCCAAAAGCTAGGCTGCTTCTTAGAATGCTGCAGAGTATCCCGTACATTTGTTCAGTTCCTTTCTGTAACATTATAGGGTAAATCCCGTCCATTCCCGGGGATTTGTATGGTTCGAATGTGTTTATTGTCCATTCGATTTTCTGATAGTTGATCACTTCCTTCGAAGTTGCCAGTCATCCCTGGACGCCCTTCGAGGTTCTGGCTCAATCCACCCCCCTTGAGCATGATCTACTATCTGTGAGCCGGGAAAGTGAACCCTTAGGAATTCCTTAGCCGTTTCCTCTCCCGTACTGGTATATTCGCCAAGATCTTTCTTTAGCGAATTTATTCGGGTTTGAGGGCCTCTTGATAGAATTCTTTGAAGTCTAGCACATTCTTGAGTGTTCTCTATCTCCTCACAGTACTTCCTCCACGACCTTCTCTTGGCTCCCCTCAGCTGGTCAGTGTAGTTCTATATACCTCCCACTGATCATTTCTTTTGGCCTTAGTAAAGTCTTTTCTGACCTGCCTTCTTAACTTCGCAAGTTTCTCACTCCACCAGGGCACATTCCTGGTGGATTTCCTTGTTGTAAGAGGGCAGTTGTCTTGGAAGGCAGTGATGATTGCGTCATTGAATTGCTCCACAACCATCTCTAAGTCTTCCGTGTTCCTTCTCGTCTTAGCAGTTTTTTCCGCTGTTATATTGAATCTGATGTATCTATGATCCGAACAACTTACCTCATCAAATACATGTCAGTTTGTGACGTAATTACTCAAATAGTTTGAGGCTAGTGTTACATCTATGACCTCCTTCCTAACAGTGTTAATAAAGGTAGGTTTGCTCCCTACATTAATTATTTCTAAGTCATTTGCCATTATATATTGTAGTAATGACTCACCTCCATTGTTGGTGTTGGTACTTCTCCAGATTGTGTGGTGTGCGTTCGTATCGCAGCCGATGATCAGCTGAGTCCCATTTCGCCTACAGTGTCTCTCCAGCTCTTCCACACTCCTGGTTGGTGTTGACTCAGGATCATCGTAGGGCAGGTAGGCCGATCCGATTATAATATCCCTTGGCCCGGTACCCTCAATGATCCTGATTTTGGTTGCCGTCAGGTCCCTAGAACAAAAGAGAGTTAACGGCAGTATATTAATATTTTTTTTAATTAGTATACAGGTCCGAGGCGTGTCGCTGGATCTACTATAAATCAGTGCCCCATCGATTCCACTCAGACCTGTGATTTTCCCGTGTCTAATCCACGGTTCCTGTATCAGGGCAATTTCTGCATCCCTCATAGCAACTGTAAGGACTGCCGAGGCCGCCTTACAGTGATGGAGGTTGATCTGAATTACCCTGAACATCCCTGTGGTCCATATAGTTCCCACGAGTAAGGGGGAGCTGCGGAGCCCCCTGCACCGGAGTAAGGCTGGCTACTCTGGGATTTCGCCCGGTTTCCAAGAGGCTCCATTTGAGACGGTGCATCCCCCACCGCCATGCACCCATCGGCACGGATCACTTTACACCTTGGGTTGGGTCTGGTTTTGAGCTGCCTTAACTTCGCCGCATGTGCGGCTACTGAGCCCCCCACCCCCCCCCCCCCCCCCACCAACTACAAGGTCTCACAGCTCCTCGAGGGGGCTCACTGGTCATTATTTTTTTCTTCCCTAAATTCATTTTAAGTCCAACCTGCTTTGTTGCTGCTTGTAGTTCTTCTAACATGGACCTCAGCTCATTGGCGTCACTACTAATAACCACGATATCATTCGCAAAACGAAGGTGACTTAGGTAGACTCCAACTATAATTATACCTTTATACTGTTATAGTAGATTTTTAAAAGTGTCTTCCATCGCTAAAGTAAACAGCTGTGGTGATATAGTATCTCCTTGACGTACCCCTTTTCCCAGCTTGATTTTATCTGTCGACATGTCTTCATCAACGACAACTTGTATTGTAGCGTTTTTATAGATAATTTCTATAAGTTTCGAGTATCTCGTATCTATTCTCGCGTTGTCCATTGCTCTCAAGATTGCCCAAGTTTCAACAGAGTCGAAAACCTTTTCATAGTCGACGAATGCCAGGTTTATAGGGATGTTATACTCTGTACATTTCTCTATCAAACTCCGAATTGTTTGCAGATGATCGATCGTACTGAACCCTTTCCCAAATCCCGCCTGTTCAACCGGTTGGTAAAAATCTAGTTTATTCGTTAGGCGGCTCGTCAAAACTTTAGACAGGAGTTTATACATGTGGGACAGGAGACTAATGGGTCGATAGTTGGCGATGTTAGTATTATCCCCTTTTTAAAAAATCAGGACAACCTCGGCATTTTGCCAGGATTCAGGGATTCTTTCCTCGCCGATGCATCTATTCAACAAGAGGCAAAGTGCCTTTTCCAGAGTATCCCCTCCCATTTTCAGCATTTCGGCGGTGATGCGATCTTCTCCTGGGGCTTTTCCGGTCTTCATTTGTTTTAACGCCTTTCATATTTCTGCCCTCGTTATTTCGGGAATTTCTTCTGAGCCGACATTATGAATTTTATGTCTTTTCGTTTCTGGTTTTGGTATAGTCGAGCTGTACAGATCTTTGTAGAAGCTCTGACTTGCACAAATAATTCCCTGCCTATTCGTAACCAATTCTCCCATTTGAATTTTAATTTTGAACAATTTTTTCTTTCCTTTGGACATATGTGATTTGAGTACTTTCATATTAGAGTTATTTTCTATTACTCTTTATAGCTCGCTGTTATGGTTCCTTAGGTATTTTCGAGTTTGTTTAGTGTTCTGCACAACTTCCCATATTCGTTGGAATCTCTGTTTGTTTTTCTTCTCTGATCTAGTAGCTCCAAAGTTTTAGGGCTGAACTTCGAATTTATTGACTTTGGTCTCGAGCAGATCTCCTTTGTTGCTACTTGGGTACTACTACCAATTATTGTCGGTTCAGGTCCATTTTCTCTAGGTTGCTTACCGGTTTCAATTTTGCTTCTAAGGCTGTTTGATATTCGGTCTCATTTGCCTTTAGGGTTTCCGTAGTTGGGTAAGTCTTCTTTTGGACAAGCTTTCGCCTCTCAAGTTTAGTGTTGATTACAATATCTCGAACCAATCTGTGGTCACCTCCTGTATTGAAATTATTCAGCACGCCTACGTTCAGGCATATTTCACGCCTGTGGGAAATTATATAGTCGATTTCATTTTTAACTTGGCCATCTAGACTTCTCCAGGTCTACTTTCTTTGGGAAGATTTCTTATAGAAGGTATTCAGGCAGTATAGACCTTGCTGCTGGAGGTAATTACGTAACATTTCACCTCTGATATTCCTATTTCCTATATTTGGAGGATTATTCTCTCCCCTTGGGCCAATTTTGCTATTGAAGTCTCCTATGATTATGGAGAACTTAGCATTTTCCAATCTTTGAGCTGTTGGCTGTTGTTATGTCCTCATAGAATTGTTCGGCTTCATGGTCTTCTGAATAACTTGTCGGAGCATACACCACCAAGATGAGAGTCCACATCGGCATTCCTCTGATACAGCAAATGTCCTGATTTAAGGGTAGTTGCATTCTCTCCTTGTAGTCTGGTCTCGCTTAGGCCAAGTATATCCCATTTTACATTTTCTAGCTCTCTCTCCAGAATTTCAAGATGTTCAACTGTTCTCATCGTTCTGATGTTGTATGTTGCGACACGGATTAGATTTTGTGGCCTAGAATCTTTGTTTCGGTATATTGAGTTTTTGCCTCCCCCAGAATCCATCAGTGCGAGATTCTGAGTTTCTCACTCTACTTGCCTGGGGTAACGCAGTTTTAAGATTCAACATAACATAAAATGGGTTTGGAAGGTTTTGGCATTAAAAGGCTACGCTTGTAGAACGTGTTGGCCAGTTATTGTTTCAGCCGCCCAATCTGGGTCAGACGCTGTTGCGGGTCGCTCCTCTGGAGTCGGACACCCACTAACCTGTTGGTCCGCGGGAGGTATTTGATTTCTCTCCTACCACCCATATCTGGGAAGTATTCCCCTATCCGCCACCCGGGGACGCGCTCTCTAGGGGTTACAGGCTCCCCCGAGAGATTGACTGCTTGCGTAGGAAAAAAACAATTTAATATTACCTCAAAGTCAAATGATATATTTATTTATTATTGTTTTGCTGTTTTTTTTTTTTAAATATTCAATTATTTATGAAGGCTATGGCTTCTTCATTTTATCTTGAATTATTTTGTTTCGTTGTTTTATTATTTTAAATATTGTTTATGTATTTTATTTCTTGACATCTTAACATCAGAAACATCATAAAGTTGACTAAAAATAAATTAACGATTCGTGTGTATTTTATGCAGAAAAAACACAATAGCACTTGATTAGCTGCATGAGTTGAAAAAAAAGAACAATTTAATATTACCTCAAAGTTAAATTTTTATTTAACGTAATAATATTAATATTTTACTAAATTTTTTAAATAGGTTTCAATTTTTGAAAATAGTTCAATTTCTTGTAAAGGTTGTGCCTTGTTAATTTTCTTCATGAATCGTTTATTTTTTTCTTTTATTATTTTAAATTGTTTATGTTTTTTTTTCTTGACGTCTTAATCAGAAAAATTAACAATAATATGAATTAAAGTTGAGTAAATTTAAGCGATTCGTGTTTATTTTATGCAGTAAAAAATTGTCACAAAAGCACTTGATTGGCTGTTTGAGTAGAAAAAAAAACAATTTAATATTACCTTAAACTTAAATTTTTATTTCACAAAATAATATATTTATTTATTATTATTTTACTAAATTTTTGAAATACGTTTAAATTTTCTAAAAATAGTTGATTTCTTATGAAGGCTGTGTCTTCTTCATTTTCTTCTTGAATAGTTTGCTTCTTTATTTTATTATTTTAAATTGTTTATGTTTGTCTTTCTTGATACCAATAATTCAAAATAAAATTGGGTAAAAGTAAATAAGTTATTCGTGTTTATTTTATGCGGCAAGAAATTGTCAAAAAAGCAATTCGTTGGCTGCTTGAGTAGAAAAAAAATTAATATAATAATTCATTTTTATTTAACGTAATAATATATTTATTTATTAATATTTTTCTGAATTTTTTAAATGCCCTTATTTTTTTTTAAAATAGTTCAATTTTTTATGATGGTTGTGACTTCTTCATTTTCTTCTTGAATGGTTTTGTTTCTTTGTTTTATTATTTTAAATTGTTTGTGATTTTTTTCTTGACATTAACACCAGAATAATTAAAGATAATTTGAATTAAAGTTGAGTAAAAGTCAATAAATGCTTCGTGTTTATTTTCGGAAAAAATTGCCACAAAACCACTTTATTGCCTGCTTGAGTCCAAAAAAAAACAATTTAATATTACCTTAAAGCGTTGTTTGAGTAAAACTCAAACAACGCTTAAAGCCAAGTTCTAATGTAACGTAATTACATATTTATTTATTAATATTTTAATGAATTTTTTAAAAAGGTTTAAATTTTTTAAATTATTTCAATTTCTTATGAAGGTTGTGTCTTCTTCGTTTTCTTCTGTTTTATTATTTTAAAGTGTTTATGTTTTTTTTTCTTGGCATCTTAATATCTGAAAAATTAATAATAATTTGTATTAAAGTTGAGTAAAAATAGTTAAGCGATTCGTGTTCATTTCAAGCGAAAAAAATGTCACAAAAGCACTTGATTGGCTGCTTGAGTATGAGTAGGCTGGAGAGTTGACTAAAAGTAGTTGAGCAATTTTGGGTTTATTTTATACAGATAATTTTTTTTTCAAAATCCCTTAGTTTGTTGATATACTAATCATACAAAATAAAATATTCTAATTATACAAAAATCTAACTCTAAGTATGGAGGACCAAATTATAAACTGATTAAAACTGGTTCGGGGGCAATGAGGGCAATGCAACCAAAACAGTAATTCGAACCAAATCCTCGGCCTTCAGTCCGCTCATAAAACAATATTTATCGTCTGACATATATATTTTAATTTGCTCAAACGACTCGGGATACTATAGTAGATTAAAATCATTCCTCTTTGCGAATTTTTCCGCAGGCAGAAATCTCGGTGGGATGAACATTAGGAAAATTGGTTCTCCTGACGGAAAAACTCGTTTGTATACTGGAAAATTGCTTTGGAAAATTTATAAAGCCCGGAGGTGAACGAAAACGATATTCTTATATGGGAATATGCGACGGTTTTATTAGGGAATAGACCTCCGGTAACGTATTTTTGCTGCTCTCTCGATTTGCGGGATTTAATGTAGAAGACGTACTTGTTTCTTGCATAGGTTATATTTTTTTGAAACAGAATATCGGTCGTACGGGCAAGGGAACTGAACTTAAATCAAAGATTTTTTTCGGCTAACACACACACACACACACACGAGCAAAAGCCTCGTATTATAATTTTCCGTCGTCCATAAATGGCCGGTCCGAAGAAACAGGTGCATAATATAATGAGTTTCTCGCGTATTATTTCTTGCATAACCAACGTGACGTTGGCAGGATTAAAGCCTTTGATATATTACTTCGCATATTACATACGCTCGTTCTACGTCCTTTGCTCTCTGATTTATGAATTAATTTTGGGCTATGAAGTTCTTGTTAGCGGGGTTCCGACTATATATATTCAAACCACTTATCATTATTTACACCGCTCTATACAAAACACTGACTATATTATCCATGTTCCGTTTACTCCGCAAGAGCCTAAAAATAAAATTCACACAAAAAAATCCTCAATTTCAACATTCCCTTTAGTAAGTAAGTAAGTAAGTAACACAATACAATAATAGTAAAGGATTATCCCATCAAACTCTGAGAATTAATCAAAATTACTTTAGTGCTTCTAGATTCAAATATTCTCAATAATTTCTAATTATTATGTACACCAAATCGGGCATTCTACCGAAGCAAATTCGCAAAACATAATATACATTGGCCTAACAAAGCACCGCGTGATATCGGATTTTGCACCGCTTGACTTTCCGCCCGATTTTTCCCACTTTTCATCGTCGTCGAATATAATAGACTGCTTTCTATTAGCAGTAAGTTTGCAAATCCCCTTTATGCCTGGCTGGTACAAAAACGTATACAGGGTCTGGTAAATACAAAAAGGACCCGGCACAAACACTCACACACACACATCGCATATGGGCTTTGTGAATAGGCCTAGTCATAGTCATAACACATTACCGTGCAGTGGCGTAACTTTGTTGTTTTAATTTAATGGAAAAACAACAGTGTATAAAGGGGTACGATGATGCATGTAAATGGAAAAGAAACTGGACATTTTTTCGAATAGCTATCAACACGATTATGCAGTTTTCTGTGTACACGTGCTTGTTTCTAAATTACACATTTGCAATAGGAAAAAGCGTGATGAGAATATTAAATTCCACATATTCGACGCCTTCTACCATTTTGTTAAAATGACATCCATCCTTGTATATTATATAAATACTCTTCATTACAATGGTTTCCTATTTTTAATAGGAAAAAAGCATGTTGGGACTGTCAAATTTGACAGATAAGTTGCCACCATGATTTTATTAATGCGACAGCATTAATAATTACTAATGCTCCCTATTTACAATAGGAAAAATGTAAAATTTGACAAATACGACGTTATTTTATGAAATGGCAAGCCTTGTATATGATCATTAAAAAATGTCATATTTGCAATGGAAAAAACGTGACGGACACGTCAAATTCGACGGATACCGCCATCTTGAGGCTTGGTTAAATGTCAGACCACGTATACAATCATTACAAAGGTTTCTTATTTGCAATTGAAAAAAGCGTGAGAAGAATGTCAAATTTGACAGATACGACGCCATTTTATAAAATGGCAAGCCTTGTATATAATTATTACACAATATTCTATTTGCAATGAAAAAAAACATGACGGGAACGTCAAATTCGACAGATACCACCATATTA
>JAEQML010079287.1:0-12060 GCA_016904865.1 Pissodes strobi | reverse complement strand
AACTTGCGACAGGGTGATATTTAATTAATTATTTTAATTAGTTCACAATATTAATACTAACTCAGCCGCAAATATCCTTATTTCATTAAGTCCACATCAAATTATCGACAGTGTAAACGAGTTCTTCACAATTTAACCAGTGAAATAGGTTGTTTATCAAACATCAAAGGTTCTAACGGTTTTTGTCGCTACTCGGTGGTGGATGTACTCGGGTTTCACTAGTCTCAACTTATTTTAGTCATTTAAAGCGGTTCCGATACATTATAATCAATTTTAATAGATCTGGTTAGTTTAGGTTAGTCGTCAAATCAACTTTCGGTAGTTTCACTTAGTCTCAACTTATTTTAGTCATTCGATACGTTATAATCAATTTTGATAGATTTGGTTAGTTTGGGTTAGTAGTTCAATCAACTTTTGGTTAGTTCCACTTATTCTCAACTTATTTTAGTCATTTGAAGCGGTTCCGATACGTTATCATAATTTTTAATAGATTTGGTTAGTTTGGGTTAGTCGTCGATTCAACTTTCGCTTAGTTTCACTTAGGGTCAATTTATTTTAATCATTTGAACCGGTTCCGATACGTTTTAATCAATTTTAGTAGATTTGTTTAGTTTGGATTAGTCGTTCAATCAACCCTCGGTTAGTTTCACTTAGTGTCAACTTATTTTAGTCATTTGAACCGGTTCCGATACGTTATAATGAATTTTAATAGATTTGGTTAGTTTGGGCTAGTCGTCGAACCAACTTTCGGTTAGTTTCACTCAGTCTCAACTTATTGTAGTCATTTGAACCGGTATAATCAATTTTGATAGATTTGGTTAGTTTGGGTTAGTCGTCCAATCAACGATACGAAAATTCCGTAACGCGAGACGAAAACATAAACCTTGTCGTGACGTGGCCTTGAAAAATCACTTTCATGAAACTAAAGAAATTTAGTAAAAATGAGGTTCCGAACTATTATATTATTATATATTTTTAAATAAATGTTAGGTAGTTCCACTATTATAATCTTTGAAACGGTCAAAGCTACAAAGTTGGTTAAATTAGAAAAAAAGCTGCCATTATTGATGTCTTTTCAAGATCGATTTGCAGTGTTGTTAAATTGTTGTTAGATTATGAGATAGCAACAGTGGTATCACCTAAAAGTGACACCCTGTATAGCAATTACCCGGCCGGCAGTCAGTAGGTCTTGCGGTACGTGTCCATACAATCTCCTGAATACATCTCTGGGAAGCGCCTGACTAGAGGAAGACACGCAAATCGATCGGACACTTACGCAGCGCATCGCTCATCTCCAGTTATCACGTGATATAAAAGAATGTGGCTGAATTACATCAAAAGATTTACCGCTGAGAGAACTTACTAGTTTGTTTATACTATGCTTATATCTTATATGTGTATTTGTTTGGCTTACCTTGGGTAACTTTGGGTTAGGTTTGTTTCGTTGCTCCCAGGAGCGAGCAAAGCGAGCGGAGGGCCAGGCCTGAAGTGTGCAAATATTTTAAGACAAAAGTTAACGAGGGACCTTGAACGCTTGATACAACACTTGATAACAATTTAAAGTTGTGAACTCTGAGCTTTTAATGTGGAAGATCCTTCGTTTTAGCACCATCCTCTTGATCCGAGGCATCATTTCTTTTGTGAATAGCTCCTCGGATGCCCGGGAGCGAGAAGAGTATTAACTTGTGTTGTGCTGTTTGTCTGACTAACCCCCTTATTATTAATAGTTTGGATATGAGCCGGCCTTCGACGCGATTCATTTCGCAATCCTAAAAAGTTATAAAATTCGGTCTGGCTAAATACCTATTGTAAAGGCCAAGAAACAAAAAAAACCTTGGAGCTAGTCCTAGCACGGCACCTAATGAGCCCAATGCCCAATGTATTATTTCACTTCACGCATGACTCTCCGCTCTCTACAGGGGCTCAACAGGAACTAACCAAAACTAATCCAAGGCATGCCCAAAATGAAGAAAAAATCACTTTTTACAAACATAACTTCTATCTCGTCGGGCACGCTTACTACTGACCAGTGTTGCCGCTGGCAGGAAATGAAATTATGTGATGGCTAAGCCAAAATTATCAGATTTTGATGTAAATTATGTTAAAACCTGAAGATGGCGGGACCAGCAAAATATATCTTCTGATTCGCCGTGAGGTTCGTTTTTTTGGAACCATCCGCCGAGTCCTCCCGCCTAACGAGTCCTGGGCTTGCGCGCGCATCACATTGTTTACATTAGTATTCTTTTCACTTCACGTAAAAAAAACAAGTCTTGCTGCTGGATTCGAACCCGGGTCGCCTTGTCACAAACACAGCATCTAACCACTGCACCAAGAGATCCGCTGGAAGCTTCCTTGGACCATAAAGACATCTATTTGTCAGAAATTTATTTATGATGCGTGCGCAAGCCCAGTACTCGGCAGGCCGGAGGACAGCAGATACTTAAAAAAAAAGGTTTGCGATTCGCCGTTTATAAAAAATTTAAAATGTTGCTCTTACTTACGTCATGAACAAGGAGATGGCGACGAAAACAAAGCGATCTTACAGTGGCTTTGGAGATCTTGTAGCCTGTAGCAATACCTCCTAAGGTATTGACTGTAGGCGATCTTAAAGTCTTAAAGTCACTGAATAGGTATCCACCAAAAAATCATTGCGAGCAAACGTTTGCAGTTCTATTATTGACAATCGTCTCCACCAGCCAATTATTCGCAAACAACTGTACCCAAAAAAGCTAAGCGCTCACACAAACAACAAATCCCTTTGATGTACCGACACCGCTCGGAACACGACCAAATGATTGCAAACGTTCGCTAATGCGTGTGATAAACGTCTCCACCAAACAAACATGGAGTTTACAAACAATCGCAAACGTTTTGCGCGCTTGGTGGATACGCACGTTTAGATGTCTCCCACTCGAATCGGTGGTTACAGTGGCTCTATCTTGTATAGAACTGCTGTATCGGTGGTTTTCTACTGCCTCCCTCTATTTTCAAGTAATAAAAGCTAGGCATACAGTTAGAGAATATTTATACGAGATGGGGACTTTTAAATACTTTAAATCTTACAGAGCCTTTTTGTACAAGGCTACTGTATTAAATATCAAATTATATTATTGGCAAAATAAATTGTCTGTTAAAATTATGTTAAAATTGATAATTATGCCATCTTCAAATTTTGTATCAGACTGCTGGCAAAATTATGTTAAAATCTGATAATTATGTGACAATCGGCAACACTGCTACTGACTGAACCACCAGCCACCAGCCAGAGGTGGCCAGAGCACTTTTTTTTTTTTTCCTTCTGTTATGGCCTCTACCATGGGTATTTAGCCAGACCGAGTTATGTAACTATTCGGACTGCGAATCAAATCGCGTCGGAGTAGGACCCCTGTCCTTATTGCGTATACTATACTTGTTGCAGAAAAATCAATGTTAGTAAGACAGATAGCACAACAAAGGATGTCACTCTTCTCGCTCCCGAGCAGTGGAGGAGCTAAAGACATTGAACTACTGCTTCGGATCAAGATGATTGGTTCTAAAAGTAGGGATACCATCAAACATATTATAAGGTTAAAGCTTCATGTTATTCAATCTTAAAAAATGTATTATTGTTCTAACATTGGACATTTTTGGTCTATAAAGCAGAGAATTAAGTGAAATTGGGGTGGGAACGTTATCCCTGACCAACATGTCATATAGGCTAGGTTGTCTATTCTTACATTCTAACATTACATGTACTAAACTACCGTCCTCACCACATTCACAGTCCGGAGAATCAGCGATTCCCAGCCTGTGAAGGTGCCGAGGATAGAGACAATGACCCGTTCTCATTCTAATTATAGTCGTTATATGCCGACGATCAACATACTCTAAGTCCTGGTACCAAGTCTTCCCGGGGAATTTATTTTCAAAATTGGTATATCTCTGACCCTTTCTTGCGGTTGAATTGAGCCCATATTAGTTTATCATTCTTGAATTGAGCCAAGCCTGACTCCACAGAGCACTTCCAACTTCCAGACAATTCCTTTCACCGCAAAAGGAAGCTCATTAGGGGTCGTGCTCGGTCTAGCTCTAAATGTGGTGAATCGATTCTCACGATTCTTTTTTTTTGAATACTCGTTCAAATGAATGACTCGTTCAATCATTTCATTTCCCATCTCTACTTTCTCAGTTCCAGTTGTGTTGAACGAATTTCGGAATTCGTTGGTTGTGTTTGTGTATTTCCCAGCAGTACTAAAAGTAAAAGTTAATATTTGTTTTTGTTAATGAATGTTATTGATCTGGACGCAAAAAAGTTTAATTGTCTCTAATTTTGTTCGTCACATTAGCATTTCGAACTGGTGCTGTTTAAAAATGGATTCTTTTGCTAAGTTTAATCTGTACAGAAATTTAGAAGACATTTTAGAAGATTTAGCTAAGGTAAGGAAAAAAAGATACACTATTATTTTATTCATTTCAGTCTTAGCCTCAGGGCGAGTCGGGCGATAGCGCTTATCTTGTCTTCATTTCGCATTCGTTTCGTTCCATAATGAGAAAGAAAGCAATTACTAGAATTGCAAATAACTTAACTTAATTTCCATATAAATCACTTTTACTAGATCTCTATTCAGACCTATTTTATGCTCTGTTCTAAATTCTAAATCATAGAAGGCTATTTGATGATAGGCAAAAGTTAAGACCTTTCCCCCTTTTATTAGGTAGGTATGTATAACTTAGTTTTCCGCTTTTTAATTACTTATTTATGCCATTAATTTCATGGAATTTATTGTCAAAGGCAAAAGTCTTGGCAATGTGGTTTTGTATTATCCTAATTACATATTTATTTATTTATTACACTCTTTAAGATACAAACGGAACAGGTCCGAAAATAGTATCCTGATATTACAATTAACTAAAGTTATAATATCATATATACCTATTATCAATTTGTAATTGGCTAACTACTTACGTAATGAAACTTTATAGTATTAATCAAGAAGAATTATAGTATAGCCTTTCAAGCTTGGAATGGATCATGAGGAAAAGGAAGATATAATGACGGCTGCCTTCGGGCAAAAGACATTGCAATTTTTAAACCTAAGGAAATTCCTCAATGAGGAAATAGACAACACGAAAGATGGGTTTTGCTTTACACTGGATTCATAAACTTGATAAGTTCACAATGTTGAGGGCCAGTTGGCAGTTAAAATTTTAGTTCAAAATGAACTAATAAATCATCCAGTTAGCAAAATTTTCAGGATGTTTGCAAAAGTTGTGATAACCAAATTTTATGTTCGTTGTTCACAAAGTTCATTCCAAGCAATGAAAAATGACTGTATTACCACATGATTACTGTCAATATCAAATATCATGACTGATTTGACATTCGACGGGACACATCAGCATATTTTACATTTTTAACCAATCAAATATGAACTTTACCAACTTTTTGTTCTTTTATATAAATGCCATAAAATGAACTGTGAACTCTGAACCTCACCAACTATGAACTTTCCAACCTCAACATTGACAACTTTACGAGTTTAAGAATGAATCTTTAGTCTTCTACATACAAATATAAGACCAGCTAGAAATAAAACACCTAAGACGACACCCATTCATGGGGGAAAATTTAATATACCATTAAGTTTTAATACACTACACCAATACATTCAGTGTCGTAAGAAATAAAACCCTTGACATTGAATTATTTTTAAATACACTTAGTATCATATTGTCTATTTTAATATGTCTTACCGAGCACTGGCTGAGTGGCTGTGAGAGTAGGAAGTTGATTTAACAGTACTGTACCGAAACATTTCAACTATTCAAGAAAATGTATGTCAGCATCATGCATACATACTCATAAAGAAAAATCTACAAGATTTTTATGAAGTGGAATACCAAGAAGTCAAACTGTGTAGCATTGAAGAACAAATAGAAGTCTCATGTGTGGCTAATAAAAAAGTAAAAATGCTAGTCTTGTCAATATATAGAAAAATTTCAGGTAGTTTTGATATTTTTGTTCAGCAACTTGAAGTTGTTTTGAGTGCTGTTTGTGTAAAATACCTGGATTTTAAGACCATAGTTTGTGGAGATTTTAATGAAAATTTTATGCTGGAAGGTAATGATAAGGCACAACTCATGTACATTCTCCATAATTTTAATTTTTAGTAAAGAATATTTCAGCCCACAAGAGTTACAAAGTCCACTGCCTCTGCTTGATAATATTTTTACCAATTTTGATCATTATGACAATACAGTTGTTTTTTCTCGTCTTTCTGACCATAAAGCCCCCAATCTATGGTTTAAATGTTGTGCATGTGGAGAGGAAGTCAGCAGTGGTGCTAAAAGAAATTCGCTGATCACAAATGTGAACAGTTTTTTGAGTTTACAGAAATATGCATGGCACATGATACAAAGAAAACAAGATATGATATTGCGCATGTCGGGGCGGAGCCGGAGACAAGGTTCAGCGCACACATCATGTGGTTCGTTATTGCGTGGGCACGTAACCTACGCCATTCATTTTGTGTTGTGCTGTGAGTTTATGCTCAATTTTTTTTTAATTTTTAATCAAATGCGTTGTGCAGTAGCTGGATGCCACACAGATTAACAGTCTAATAACTTTACCTGCGATTTAATGTTTTTTTTTCGGTTTCACAGCGACGAAAATCTTAGCGATCATTGATCATTTGTCCAAAGGTGGCTTGCATAAACCATCTGACGCTGACGTAATGATGCAACACCTGAAAAAATTAGAAACAATTTTTAATCATGTAATTTCTGATAATTTGCGTATTTGTAAGGGATATCTCAATCATTTAATTAATTATTGTGTACTTCAAATATTGATTGTAGCCTGAAAATGAAGCAATTACATTTTATGGTGTTTTTGGTGACTGTTTTATTGGCATACCAAATTTAAATAAAACATTGCAAGATATGGATTTGTAAAAAAAAGAAAATGAAATTATAATTTTTTTTGCATCTCACTATTTTACGTTTTATTAATTTGTTTATTAATAAAAATAACATATGTATTTGTGTCAATCTATGTATGTTTTTTGTTGTCTGTACCAAACCATTACTTATGTATTTAATAAATAAATAAATACAATTACTATTAAACATAAAACATGTAAATATTTTTAATGTATGCATTTTCAATATATTCCACAGTTCCTGAATCTTCGCGGCGGCGATGACTCATACATAGATGCGACAAGGCTAGTTCTATAGGGTAGCACAAAAGCATTTGGATGGTTGCTAGCCGTAACATTGCCTCTCTCTTAAACCTGATCATCCTGATCAGCTACTTCCTGTCCATAATATGCTTTGAGCCTGTCAAGGTGGACGACTTTCAGTTTGTTCTGAGGCTATGTTGAATTCTATACACTACGTCATTAATTCTTTTGATGACTATAGGGCCCCTCCCATACTGGCGTTAGCTTGAGAGATCTTCCTTTGCGGATTATATAACCAGATTTTACCGTTCATCTGAAATCCTATAGAGTGAGCTTGGCGATCATATCGAGCCTTCATTTGGTCACTGGCGAGACGTTCAGACAGTAGTCCCACATCATTCTGTTTCATCTTCCCACTAGATCTTGTCTGGGGTCCTCGACTTGAGGCACAGGTTGAACACTGCCGCCACCATGATTTCACATCCTGGCAGTAGTTGACCCAGTAAAATCTGTCGCGGATCTTGTCAATCGTTCTGTTAACTCCGAGATGAGCACCCAGCAACAGGCAATTGGCTTCGCTGATATTTTACCTATAGTCGAAAAGGCACCATATTATCACAGCATCAAAAATTACGACACTACTAAAACTACTATCCACACTAAATGAAAAACATATTGCCAAAACTAGGCATCACCAGCTTGAGTTCTTAGAACCTTGATTCTGGCGAAATCTCTTTTTATGCCACTTCGGCAGGCTTTACGTATATACCTTCAAAACCACTATTGCTATGCACTGGTCACTACGATAACGTACAGCATAAGTATAATGTCAATCGGCGCTCCGATATTTTCTTTTTAAAATTAGAGTTATCACGCCCGTGTCAGTAACTTCGGCACGTTTCGAGTTTGTTTTGACCATAGCTCGTTTTTTGTTTCACTACAGACTACAGCTCTACTTATAATAAATAATTGAATCTCAAGGTATGGGCATAAGGACTAGATGATTCAAACACGTTATTACACACAACTGTTCTCTCCTGCTAATGACGGTTGTACAATACTGTGCCTAACTACAGCGGTATTGTAGTGTCATCAATAATATTACAAAACTATACAGTTGGTAATGGCACAAATAAGTAGAACAATTAATGCACCACAGAATAATTTTCCAAAGCAAAATATCAATTTTGGGTTTTAAAAAGGAAGACCATATGTGAATTATCCTCTGCCATTTGTTTTTTAAGGTCTCAGAATATCTATATATGTGTATTATTTTAACGTTGTCTTGGAACTCAATATATGGCACCCAAAAGTCAACTGACTGTCATTGTTCTAATATACTTGGTGTCTGGTTTGTTCTCCAATGTTCAAACCACAAACGACACATCTAAAGTCCGCAATGTCCGATTTAACGCCGTTAGAGAAGAGTAATAGAACCTCTCTCCAGAAAATTGTGCGGTTGTCAACTTATTTTTTAATTATTGAATGTAATATGTATATCTCATCTCTGCACAGGCACCGCTCTTTGGATGGTATAGGATTGTCCTTTTATGTATGTGCCGAACATAAAAAATAAAAGACTGATTACACGCATCTTATAATAAAATAATATATTTGCCCCACACTGAGCATGTCTAATTTATGAATATTCTTAGCATGATACTAATCCATCTGTTCAACAACTGCTTCAAGTGCATGACCAAGCAAAGACAAAGTATGATGAACAGAAAGACGTTGCAATACATCCGTTGATTGTTTTGGAAGGGCTGGATGGATCAGGTATGTATATTCTTATGCTATAGTAGTTGTATAAAATAAAAATGAATCTCAATAATTCACAATCTTAGCACCTAAATCACACATCTTTTAGCGTTTAATTGCGCTCGTTCAATGGAAGCTAATAATGTAATAATACAGGTGCTAGTTTATCGATTTGGCTTGTATTTCCTCTATACTATAAGCATAGCCGAAAGAATTATTAGCTACGACACTCTCATGTGGCGCCTTTGATATCTACGGGTCACATTTTCTAAGCGGGAGTGGAGACTGCACAAATCGATCCGGCTTGATGTATCGGCTATCGGACTGCAGCGAAACATGCATCATGGGCTGTATTTGAAAGTTTTTCCGCGGTTTTAATGACATGCGAAAATACTAGGGTTTAAATATAGAAACGTATTTAAAATAAATTATCATAATTAATATGTATTAGTTAAATTTTGATAGAATTAGATATTTTCTTAGCCATATGTAAAGTAAAATGCAAATAAACCTATTGTCTTTGTGTATTCTATATTTTCAACAAATAAGTGACCAACATAAGATCGGTTTTATCCTAATGCTTAAATATTTTATTTAACCCAATATAAAGCAAAACAAGATATTCATTAACAAACCTACAGCGTGTATAATAATATGAATTAAATATGAACGATTACTATATACAAATATTTTTATTTGAACTGAAGCCATATAACACGGATGTATTCGCCACAAATTTGAGGTTTTACGAATGTTTCCAAATAATAAGTTTTCGGTTTCTATTCGGCTGTTTAAAATTATGTATTGATATCTTTTATTGTGTAATATATTATTACCCGAGCATATAAATTCATAAGGTAAAAACGCGGAAATTGTTGACAAGGATGATCATATGTAATTTTTTCGAACAGATTTACAATTTGACTAACGATATTAGGTTGAGTAGAAAAAACTTCAAAATGCTTCTGAAAAATGGCTTCCATTGAAGAAACAATGTACAAAAACTCAGTATTAGGCATGCGTAAGGCCCCAAACAAATGCGTATCGCTATAATCATAATCATAAATTTATTCATGTCAATATTACATAGTAATTTACACACGTCAATAAATAATAATAGTAAGAATACAAATATTTCAAAACATTACGTGCCTGGCCTCAAATTGCCAACACAGTACTAAGAAAGTAAAATTTTAAAAACAATATAGACATATTTACTTATATACTAAAATAAAAACACAACACTAGTTAAAATCACAATTTAAAAATTCATCAAAAGAATAAAAACTGTGGAATATTAGGATTTCTTTAATTTTTGTTCTAAAATTTGACAACGGCAATGTCTTAATCTCCACGGGAAGAACATTAAAAAATTTTATCGCCCAGTAACCAGGGCTGCTCTGACACCTCCTTAAGCGCCAGTAGATGGGCATGATGTTACCTCTATTTCTGGTTAAATGACCATGCACGTCCTCGTGAGCAAGAAACAAACCCATGTTCTTCCTGACATATAGAAGATTCTCCAAGATATATATGGAAGGCACAGTAAGTACTCTAAGCCCCCTATAAGCCTCTCTGCAGTCTTCTCTGAAACCTAATCTGCTCATCAATCTAACTGCTCTTCGCTGTAAGCCAAAAAGTCGCCGGATACCAGCAGCAGCATGACCCCATGCAAGCATTGCATAGGAAATATGGCAATGGAAGATAGAAAAATATGCTGTTTTTAGCACAACCAGGGAGACATTGTCTCTCAGGCTCCGAAGCAAATAGAGAGCTTTTGTCAGTTTTGATGAGACATAATTGACATGATCGTCCCACTGCAACCGAGGGTCTACATAAACTCCGAGGAACTTAGTCTTGTCAACATGAGAGTTGACCGTTCCTAAATCTCTCATCGAGAAAACCACTCTCTTATTCTTATCCTTGTTCAGCAACAGTCTATTACAGTGAAACCACTCCTCAGCCCTCGCCTGCGCAACCACAGAACTCTCCAGGGAAGCCTCCAGTGTACTAGCGCCGACAGAAACCGATGTGTCATCAGCAAAGAGTGTATACTTAGATATAGGATCAGTCTTTGGTAGATCATTAACGTATATTAGAAATAGTATGGGGCCCAAGACAGAACCTTGGGGAACTCCAATAGTAATTCCACGCTTTGCCGATGTCACCCCTGAATACCGTACAGCCTGACACCTACCCTCCAAATAGGACTTCAACAAGTTAAAACTTTCAGGACAAAACCTATATGCCCTAAGCTTCCGAAGGAGAATTCCATGGTCAACACAGTCAAAGGCCTTACTAAGGTCACAGAACAGAACTGTGTTATACTGAAGGTTATTAAATGAATCAAGGATATCCGAAACTAGATCAAGGATGCCCAGAACTGTGTTTTTATCCTTTCTAAACCCAAACTGACATTTGGTAAATAAATCATTTGTTTCAAAAAATTGCACAATTTGTCTCGTATACATTTTTCCAATATTTTGGATATAATTGGAAGTAGTGATATTGGGCGATAGTTTTCTGGCAAATCATGATTTCCCTTTTTAAACAAAGGTACTACCAACGCACTTTTTAACACGATTGGAAAAATATTTTCTTTCAAACACAGATTAATAAGTTTGGTGAGGGGTATCAAAATTATATTTTTAATGGTTTTAATCACTTTCATATTCAAACCGAATATGTCGCGACTGGCCTTGTTTTTTAGATTGTTAATAATATCACGAACTTCATTGAAACCTACCTCTGAAAATGAAAAGTTGTTCAATGTTGGAATTTCTTTTTCTAAATTTGCTATGGGATTTATATTAGACTTTGGAATGTTTTTTACAAGTGCTTGGGCTGTATCAAGAAAAAAGTTATTAAAATCATTGGAAGTCATTTTGACAGTAGGAGAGATTTTTTTAGATTTACTTCTTTGTTTATTAATAATTTGCCACATACACTTACTAGAATTACCAGAAGAACGAATGAAATTGTCGTTTGCTGCAATCTTGGCTCTGTGAATTGCTTCCCTGTATGCCTTTTTATATTGGATATATTGTGAACTAGTTAAAATCATTAATTAAATATCACCCTGTCGCAACTTTGAACTTGAACTTGAAAAATGTTATATAAACATTCACTGTTAATT
>JAEQML010079286.1:0-12060 GCA_016904865.1 Pissodes strobi | reverse complement strand
GGAACCGGTTCAAATTACTAAAATAATTTAAAACTAACTAAAGCTAACCGAAAGCTGATTGAATGACTAACCAACATAACCAAAAGCACCAAAACGGGCTAAACCGTATCGGAAAAGATTGCAAAAATTAAAATAAGTTAAAACTAACCAAAACAAACCAAATTTTTGCGGCTAACCAAAACTAACCAAAAAGATTAAATTTGATTATAACGTATCGGAGTCAGTTCAAATGACTAAAAAAAATTGCGCGAATCTGCTAGTAGTCGATACACTGATGTGTAAACATGTCCTATAACGACATCGGCTGTAAAAAAATGACAGCAGCACGTTGTTATCCCAAGCGGTCACCCATCCAAGTACTAACCCTGCCCGACGTTGCATAACTTCAGTGATCGGACGAGAACTGGCATTTTCAACATGCTATGGCCGTTGCCTGTACGTCTTAGCTTGGTCATAGAATAAAAATTATGTTTAATAACCAAGTTTAAAATAATAAAAAATCAACGCGAACGAAGCCCCGGGTAAAAGCTAAAAGTGTTCCTATGTTCTTACATCTGTACAAAATTTCATGATGATTGAAACAGTTTATGCGTGAAAGCGTAAGAAACAAACAAACACATTCGCATCTATAATATTAGTTAGGATTATTTAATAATACTTACTGGCAGCTTCGGAGTGAATTAATTCACTGTACAAATTCGACACGATAATCTAATGCCATCAGGTATAACATCAACATATGGACACAGCTTATTTATCTAGTAATCTTGGGCCGACATCCTTAGATTTGGGATAACCGATAACCAATAACCAAATTTTGCAAATTTTAGAAGAGGGTTATGACTCAATATTGTTTTAAACGTCTGGGCATCTAAATAATACTTTTGACAGTTCGTTTGATTTAAAATAATAATATGCTCTTTTATAATCTAAAATCCGTTTAAAAACGATTTTAAATAATAAAATTGTATAAAAACCCGAAAATTTTGTACTTATTTAAGACGATAGCCGTGGCTTCTGACCAATTTGTCGTGGATTTTGAAGCGAAAATTCATTTTAAATTCAACCGTCCATTAAAAATAAGCTGTGCTATCGATCCTTGCCATTTAAAATCATTTTAAATGGATTTTAGATGATAAAAAAGCATATTTTAAATTAAACGAACAGTCAAAAGTATTATTAAATACACTGCGAATATAATAATTAATAAATAATACTTTTGACTGTTCAAATCACTTTAAATGGCAAAATTGTATATATCATACCGCCTGTAAGATGTTTACACATCAATAAGTTGGAACTAACGGAAAGTTGTTTGAACGACTAACCAAAGGTGACTAGAAATAGCCAAAACGGGCTAAACATAATCAGAACAGGATAAAAATATTACAATAAAGTTATGGCTATAGTCAAAAGCGGTCTTATCGTGCGGGTCCAAGGGGCACATTTTTCATTAAATGTCATTACTTTGACAGATTTTACACGTAAAATCTGCCACGAATGGAGTTTTTACTGAAAATTGTGATCTTTGGACCCGCACGATAAGCTTGCTTTTGACTATAATTATATTATATTAATAGATTCTCCTATCTCAAAGTGAAGGGTAATTTTTTCGCCTTACGCGGCGGTATGAGGGTAAATCTCGGCAAATGGGACGGAAATGTGTAAACCGATTGTGACATTATAAGCCGTCGCATTGAGGTGAAGGATTTTTATACAATTTTGCCATTAAAGATCGGTTTTAAACGGATTTTAGACGATATAAAAGCATATTCTAAATTAAACGAACCGTCAAAAGTATTTTTCAGATGACCAGACTTTTAAGACAATATTCAGTCATGGCCCTCTTCTATAATTCACCTTCTATAAGTTTGTTCTTTAATGGACGGTTGAATTTAAAATGAATTTTCGTTTCAAAATCCACGACCAATTCGTCCGAAGCCACGGCTATCGTCCTAAAAAAAGTCCGAATTTTGGGATTTTTATACAATTGTGTCATTTAAAATCGTTTTTAAACGGATTTTAGATTTTTTTTATGGCAGTGGCACACACACTAAAAGGAGACCCTATGGCGCTCGACGAGCGGTGTGTGTGCGAAGATGTTGATTGACGCGGCTCTTGAATATTTGTAAGATGTAATTAGTGGGAAACAGATGTCCTGGGAGTGAGTTCCACAGTGATGCAGTGCGTCAGACAAAGGAGTTCTTGTAAAGCCATGTTCTAGGTGTTTCCAGTTGTACGACGAACTGGTGCGCTCTTGCCGTCTGTCGTGACTGTCTGACAGGAGCTGCCAGGGGCGGGATGAGGCGGACCAAATCCTGGGAACATCTGCCGTGAAAGTATCTGTAAAACAGATATCTCGGCTACATGTCTGCGGTGTTCCAGACTATCTAGATTCCGGGTCAACTCCGGGTCGCCGACGAGACGCACAGCTCTCTTCTGAATGGAATCCAGTAGCTTTAGGGTGTGCTTTGATGCGGCACCCCAGATATGTGAGCAATATTCTAAGCACGGTCTTATTTGCGCTTTGTAGAGCAAGAGCAACTGCTGCGGTGTATAGAGTTTTTTGTTGCGAAATAGCGCACCAAGCTTCTGGGAGGCTGATACCCAGCAGTCCGATTGACGGGGATGAAGGAATGGTCGACCCTGCCATAATGTTGTCAGGGCCCGCTTGGGTCTTTGCTGCATTGAACTGGACCAAATTTCGGTCGCCCCAAGTTTGAACTTTCTCCAGGTCTTGATTAATTGCTGTAATCTGCTCCTGTCTGCGGTGATGAGTCTCAGTCGCTGGTAAGGGTTTTTCTGTTCTAAAGTGGGAGACAAGGGTACTGTCATCTGCAAAACTGTAAACAGGATTATTTGTTTCGGTCAGCAGGTCATTAATATAGATGAGGAACAGAGTTGGTGAAAGTATTGCGCCCTGAGGCACTCCCGCGTTGATGGTGAATGTGTCCGAGATGTGTCCATCGACTGCAACGTGCAGAGATCGGCTCTTAAGGAAACTGGCAAGCCAGCTGCAGAGAGAGGCTGGCAGTCCGAAGGACGGTAGTTTGTTGAGCAGTCCGTCATGCCAAACTCTGTCGACTGCCTTCGAAATATCCAACGCAATCGCTCGGGACTCTCCGTAGTTCTCAATTGCCCTACACCATATATGAGTGTCATAGGCCAATATATCTCCTGTCGATCTCTCTTTGCGAAAGCCGTATTGATTATCGCTGATTATTTTGTTGTTCTCGAGGTACTTGAGTAGTTGCTGATTGACTACACGTTCCATGACTTTGGAGATTATTGGAAGCAAGGCAATTGGACGATAGTTTGAGGGCGTGGTTTTCTTGCCTTTTTTTGGAACAGGTTGCACTCGAGCGACTTTCCAAGAAGATGGGTAAATCCCTTTTCCGTAAGACAGAGAAAAAAGCCTGGAAAAAACGGGTGTTAGTTCGTTGGCGCAGTTCTTTAACACGATGGCAGGTATTCCGTCCGGTCCTGATGCCTTTTGCGTATCTAGATTTTTAAGGATTTTACGAATATCACGCTGATAAAATTTGACTTCTGCCATAGTAGTGTTGATGTTCGATATGGTGGGGAGAGTCTTGCCTTGGGGGACGTCTAAGGTAGAGTGCGAAGAAAACATTTTGGCGAGCATGTTTGCTTTTTCTTTGGCTGTAGTCGCCGTGATGCCACGTTCGTCTGTCAAAGGTGGGAGAGACGTTTCTGTAGAGTTGTTACTTACTGCCTTTGCTACGTACCAGAAATTCCTGGAGCCACTGGGGCATTGCAAAATTTATTCCTGATCCTTTGATTGTGTTTGTCCTTAGTTTCGTCGATAACACGCTTGCATTCGTTTCTCGCTTCGATGTTGATAAAAAAGCATATTATTATTTTAAATTAAACGAACTGTCAAAAGTATTATTCCGACGTCCAGACGCTTAAAACAATATTGAGTCATAGCCCTCTTCTAAAATTTGCAAAATTTGATTATTTTCGTGTTGAAAGTTTGCAGTGAATTAATCCACAGTAGAGTGCAATAGACGGCCTCAATTCTCCCCCTCCAATTTTTTGCCCCCTCACCCCCCTGCGGTGACTTTGAGATAGACCCCGCCCACTTGGTCGTAAGTGTATTCGACCTTGAATGAGATTGGCCTAATTTCACTTTGAATGTCCTTGAGTTCTTGTTGAAGGTCGCGCATATGACCTTGGGATTGCTCCAAGCGTGTATGACCTTGAAGCTCCTTGGGACTGTTTTGTGGTGTCTTTTACCTTGAATGACATTGAGGTAATTTGATCTTGAATGTCCTTGACTTTTTCATGTGTAAACATCTTACGCGGCGGTATGAGGGTAAATCTCGGCAAATGGAACGGAAATGTGTAAACCGATTTTAGCCGCTAGGACAGTACTATATACAATTTTGCCATTTAAAATCGTTTCAAACGGATTTTAGACGCTAAAAAAGCATATTTAAAAGTAAACGAACCGTCAAAGTATTATTTTTATTATATTTTATTCGCAGTGTATTTGGATCCATATCACAGCTTATTTTTAATAGACGGTTGAATTTAAATTGATTTTCGCTTCAAAATCCACGACAAATTCGTCCGAAGGCACGGCTATCGTCCTAAAAAAATCAAAATTTTCGGATCTTTATACAAATTTGCCATTTAAAATCGTTTTCAAACGGATATTAGACGATAAAAAAGCATATTATTATTTTAAATTTTACGAACTGTCAAAAGTAATATTCAGATGCCCAGACGTTTAAAGCAGTAAAATTTAAAAAGCTGGTTATTGACTGTCCCAAATCAAAGAATGTCGGCCCAAGATTATAAGGCAAATATGCTGTGTCCATATGTTGATATTATTCCTGGTGGCATTAGATTTTCGTGTCGAATCCTACCTAATATTATAAATGCGAATGTTTTTGTTTTTATTCTATGAACATGCTAAAATGTACAGGTACAGACCTTAGCACGTTGAAAATGCCAGTTCTCGTTCGATCACTGAAGATAAGCAACGTCGGGCGTGATTAGTACTTGGATGGGTTACCGCTTGGGAACATAACATACTGCTGTCATTTTTTTTTACAACCGATGTCGCTATAGGATATGTTTACACATTAGTCTCGGGTACCAGCAGACTCGCTTAATTTTTTTATGTATTTTTGTTTTAATTATGATAATGTTTAATATTATTGCTAAAAATGCATTTCTTTAATTATATACCTATATTATAAACACTCGTGTGTTTGTATTTTTACTTTCTTAAACTCTGCTTTTGGAAACTAAATGAATTTCAACGCAAATCACATTTTTGCGTTTTTATTCATCATTTTCAATTCAACCAAAATTGTGGGATTTGAATACTACGGTCGAAGTTAGAGTTGAACCTCTTATTATCAATGTTGGTTCCGAAAGTAGTGATAGTAATGATTCTGAATCAAATTCTGATGAAACCTCCGATAAAGTAGTAAACTTAAAGTTTTATTGATTTTTGATGTAAAATTTCGATGCAACTTTCAGTATGGTTTTTTATGATAAGAAAAACCCCTTACCCTGACTCTTTTTTTCCTAGCCTTGAATATTTTACTATTTGTTTGTAGTACAATTTTGTTGCTTATTACTAAATTTAGGAATAATTTTAAATATACGTTTTTTGCATATTTTAGACTAAAATCATGCATATTTATGTGCATAAACTTTATTTTTTTTATGTGGATATTTGCCTAAGTTTACTTATTACTATTCCATTATATAGTTATTATAACATATTAATTTACAAAGCAATTGTATCCGCCGCTGGAATTCCCTTACCCCTCGAGGCGCGCCTTAAAACTAAAAATGAATCACTGACTATTATTTCCGACTTGAACTATAGTGCTAACTATTTTTGGCTGTGTGTTCTTACCAAAGTGGGTTTACATAAAGAACGGGAAATCTAAACAAAATACAGGACGATTCATTCTTAAACCGCCAAAAATTTTAAATAATTTTCCCTTTATGAGATTTCTTTTGTTTGAAACCACGTGTTACAGCTAACCTACTAAACTAGTTAAACTACTTTCAGGTGAAATCAAACAAGGTCACCACCAATTCAATTTATTTTTGAATAAAGACATACGTTATTAATTTAGTTTTACTTAAAATTACATCTGAAAAAGGACAGTGATATGTTATGGTAGGTGGAAGAATAAAGATCGAAGTTCGGAAAGAGGCAGTTAGGTCAGCAGCGTTCTTGCTTCATACACCTTGCGCACCTTTCTACGGTAATTGCTACGATATAAACTAAGTAACAGTTGGAACATTTTATTTTATATAATGATTTCGTCATTTTTAATCGAAATTCTTTGGAGAAACCGGCCATTACTGGAGCATCCGATGTACGTCGAAGCCATTAGTTAGCTAAAAAGGAGTTGCATCCATGGTTTGTCGTGTGACGAGTATGGCGTTGTTTGGCCCGTCATTCATCTGGCGCCGGATGGTCCAGCAATTGCAGGTACCTTTCTTTTCCAGTTTTAAGATGTAATTGTATACAGAGCTAAGATTCTGAGTGTCACTTTTTTATTCATAGTATTATTTTCTTGGTTTATGTGAACCATCTCTAGGAATATTCTTTTGTAGTATGGGGTGACTTTATCCAGGATCTCAGCTCCATTCCAATTTATGGCGTAGCCTGATTCAATATGGTGTTCAGCTAGTGCACAAGAAGGAATCAATCTAGTAGTCACTCTTATGTGAAGTTATACGACCCTTTAATGACCTAGAAGTTTGGCCTATATAAGATAGATTACAATTATGACACGTATACTATATACAATATTACTGTTTTCATTTAAAGTTAAAGGTGTTTTAGTTTTTGAATATATAAGTGATAAGGTCTTAACTTGTCTTCCCGCTATTCTCAAATATGTTAATTGGAAAATTTTTGTTAGTTTTTCAGTAAGGCCCTTTAAGTAAGGCAACGTTATATATTTTTGAGTTGATTAAGCTTAAATTACTTTGAGAAAGTTGTGTGACTCTTGCACTCAGTGTGTTAAGCGATATTGGCTATGAGGGCCTCTCGACTATATTCTCCTCAATTGCATATTGAGAGTTAAACAGGAATTTATTAATCAAAAGTAATGGATAAGAGTTGTCCAAGAATATTGTTTTTAGTTTACTTAAAGCCTGTGTTCTTAAGAGTGGGTGTGTGCGTTTCACAGCCCTGGCTTTCATACCCAACAGTAGGTTTATTTTAACTCTCAAAGGGTGGTAGGAGTAATAGCTAATGAGCCTGTTTGAGCAATACGGTTTCCTATACCACGAAGTTCTGAGTAAGTTATCCTGTTATCGAGTTCTTCTTCCACCGTGAACTGTATATGTTGGTTGTAAGCGTTAAAAAGCTCAAGGACTGTTAACTCTACCCCTTGGTACGGCCAGTAGCAGGTCATGCACGTATCTTTTTACAAAAGGGATATGAAATGGCATATATCGAAGGCAATCACTAACCAAATCATCGAGAACAAAATTAACTAAGATAGGTGAGATTTTGAACCCCATAGGGGTACCAAAAATTTGTTTATAGCAAGTGTCATTGAAAATCATTACATTAGAGTCGAATATAAATTTGAGAATTATTTCAAATGTTTCAAAGTCTAAATTACAAAATTGTGAGATTGTGTCCCATTTATTTCTTAAGCTTTCGACAATGACTTCCAAAGGGAGATTAGTGAATAGTGAGACTACATCAAAACTTACAATGACATAATTATTAGGCAGCTGATAATTGTTGATGAATTCGCTAAAGGAAAAGGAGCTTTTTACATAAAATTGTTGTTTATATCATATGCTGCCGTCGATATATTTGTTAGATATTTTGCTAGGGACCCATCAGGGCAGTTTATTGAAAATACAATTGGCCTCACTAATAAAGTAGGCTTATGTATTTTAGAAAGAATGTAAAACCTAGGTGTTACTGTATCATATGCGTTCATTTTGGAAGCCTGATCTTCATCAATGAACTCATTGTTCTTCAGATCTCTAACGATTCTGTTAGCTTTAAGTTGTAGTGTATAAGTAGGGTTGCTATTTATTAAGTTGGATGTAATATTGCGGATCATTTAGTAATTCTTGACTCATTCTGATGTGGTCAGTTTTATATAAAGCTACAGTACTTACCCTTATCGCTACGGACCACATACATGTCAGGGTGGTCTTTCAAAACCACGATCGGCCAAAGACCTGACAAATATGCTCATAAATCTCTGTAATAAAACAATGCCAAAAAAAGCTCAACATCCTCAAGACATTGGACGCACTAGAAAAGAGTGTATTCAAAAAAGAACACTACAGAAGTCAGAAGAGTATTACCTGAGGTAGCAAACAGCCTATGAAACGACGATAAAGAAGCTCAAAAAAGGCTTAGAAAATATATCAGGGCGGCAAAAAGAGCAAGTTAGAAAGCACTTTGCGAAAAAGTTAATAAAGACATATGGGGTGACGACTACAAGATACTGGTGCGACATACTGTTCGATTTCCTCCCAGGCCACAGCTGCAAATGGAAGCGGTAGAGAAGGCAGTAAATTATCTTTTCTATATATTTCTTTGAACATCTCTTGTAGGCAAGGCTTAAAAGTGAAATTGAAAGAACGGGACGACTCGCGGATAGACAATTTGGCTTCCGTGAGGGGACACAGACTGTGGATGCTATTAACCAGGTGATACAAATAGCAGCCGCGGCTGCAGACTATTCGTGGAAATATCGAAGACTCTGTGCATTGACGTAAAAAACGCCTTCAACAGCGCTACCTGGAATTATATTGGAAGAACTCAGAAAAAGGGGTATTAATGAAAGTCTTTTAAATATAATAGCATCCTACTTATCGCAGAGTCATTATATTGGAGGCAGAAGGAAGAACAAAACTCAAATCCGTTAACAGCGGCGTTCCACAGGAATCGCTATTAGGTCCACCGCTCTGGAATGTCCTGTACGATGGACTTCTTAGGGTAAATTTCCCTCAGAAAATTACTCTGATTGGCTTTGCCGATGATGTGACAATGACCGAAGTATCAAGAAATGAAGAGACACTGATGGAATCTGGAAACCACGCCCTGCAGAAGGTGGCGGACTGGAATGACAGGTATAATTTACAGTTGGCACCTAGTGATGAGTGAGACCGGTCTTGGTCTTGCAGAAAAAGCAAGACCAAGACCAACATCAAGACCAGCTCCAAGTCTGCAAGACCAAGACCAAGACCGAGCAGTGCAAGACTTATGCAAGACCAAGACCTAGTATTGCAAGACTTACGCAAGACCAAGACCTAGCATGCAAGACTCATGCGGTCTTGCGTTTTTTTCGCAATTTCTGTTTGTTGACATATTGCCCCTAATTCTGGGATCGAAATTGTTGGGTCGAAATATGGAGAGAAAACTTTCTATAAACGTTTGTCAAAAATCATTTTGTTTGTGAGATACATGCAGGGAAAGTTAGATAATACACTATTTGCCACGCCGCGCCGCCGTATTGTATGTAGGTAAATGAATAACAATGTAATTATTTAAAAAGTGCAGTCAAATTTTCAAAGAAAATTATACTCATAATTAGATAAATCTAATTTGGATTTTATTAAACAAATTACACCAATGTCAATGCATTTCCCCAAGCGTTCTTGCATATAGACCGGGAGATAGTGACCAATTTTTGGATGTGATTTTCGCCAGTAAGCCCTTTGGAGGCTATAATAATATGCATATTCTATTGTTATGTGATAAATTGAAGCATCATTCTAGGTTCTTCACATACAGTGTGTCTAAAAAGGATATGAATTGTATTTGGGATCTTGAAAACTATAAGAGATAAAAATTGATTAAATGGAAAACGTAAGATATTTAATTATGGCTAGTTCAATTCTGCTATGATATTGAATTAATCTTAATGAATTTATAATTCCTAATAATGAATTTTGATTATCTTTTTTCATTTTCGACATATTCTTAAAAAAATATATATTTTTTAAAATGCTGATTTTATGTAATATTTAAATTTTTGTTTGTACCTACTATATTTTTTTTCAATAAAATATAGTACAGAGTTCAGCAGTCGTCTTATATTACGCTGTTAAATTTGATTGCTGTTTTTTAATTATTCTTTGTAATGTTCATTGTAATCCGCAATATTCTCTATTTTAATCCTGTTATAAGATATGACTGTTAAGTGTACGTTTCATGAATTTATGTTTTCCTTTCAACATATTTTATCATTGGAAACCCTTTCTGTTATTATCATTTCATTAACCAGTTTTTTTGTGTATTGTTTATTTATTTATTTATTTGTATTTTATTAAACAATACCCCCATATACTTAAGAAAGGTTTTGTTTTTGGGCATAAGGCTTATTTCTTTATCAAATTGTAAAAATTAACTAAATATTCTCTTAACAGAACCCCGATGATGAATTATTAGAACGTTGGCACGAAATAATAATTTGTTTTCGTGATACCTAATATCCTACTTAAATTATACACTTTGGTCATCATCTTTACTAATTTTTTGTTGACTGTTTCACTAGAGTGTTTTTACTGGTAAAACGTCATAGCAACTGCTCGTTTCCTACTGACAAAACTACTACCTGCCCGTTAATTGAAGTGGTTCTTTACCGACAAAACTATGACAGGTCCATCAGAAAGGTGTCTGGTATAACTATTATTGTGATTTTGACAAACGTCATTAAATAATAGTAGAAGAGCTAGCGGCCAAATCGACTAAGGTGTTTTAACAAGGCTAGAAATTTGTTAACATATGATTAAATAGTACTTAATGGGAATGGTAATGACCTGTCACGCCATATCGTGTTGCGTCATTGATAAATTAATTTTTCAAAATGCAAAAAAAATCAAAAAATTATGTTGCTTCCACAAAGCTACAATTTTAATATGTTCTATAATTCTTACCTCTGAAATTAAAAAACAAAGGACAGGCGATTTCGATGGTTGCATCTCCGTGCCAGGCGGGCATACATTCCCTATGTTTTATGTATTTATTATGGTGCTTTTATAAATACAATACATAATACATTTTTTGGCAAAAATATTTTCTGCAGCTGTGTTGAAGTGTTGAACTAGAACATATGTAATGGACCCAAAAAATACTTGGTCGCCGAATTTTTATAATTTTCAAATGAAGGAAAGAATAATAGTAAAAACAAGATTTAAATAGACTTCAACTAACCGATATTAAAACTAAATAAAATTTTAAAAAATCTACTTCAGCCGACTTTATGAGAGTTAAAAGTCGTGCGTAATGCGTGACGACTTAATTTAATTCAATATCCAGGAAAAATGTGGATGGTTTTCTATCTTGGAAAATGGTATTTTTTTTTTTATTTTTTCACCATGCTGGAGGAAATCAAGGATTTCCTCATTCAAATGAGGCGCCATTTTCTGAATCTGCGGGAAGTTTTGTGTAAGTAAGTTCCATTATTAACCATTCAATTCAGACGTAGGACGTAGATATACAGGGTGGCCCATTAGTGTCCCTTACTTACAGAAGTAATTAAAAATGTTATATACAAAAATTGTAGGATATGTTGCGGCGCATATAGGAAATATATTTTCAATTATACAGGGTGCTTCATAAAAACCTGGCGTACGTTTAACCTTTTTTTAAACGGAATTTATTAATGCACATTTAGATTCTACATGAAATTCTAAACACATTTGATGAATAATCTATCATCTATCTCCCACTGTTTTCGAGATATTGATAGTTGAAAATCGGCCATTTATCAAAGACAACCTGTAAAATCTATACGACTAAAGATATAGCAAAATGCTTTGCATTTTCCTATACTGGTTTTTTATAAGCTATCGTTTGACATTAACTTTATATTTTTAACCAGAGGTTAAATTTAACCAAAATGTCTTAACTTCTAATTAAATCTAAAATTAGTGTCAAAATAAAAATAAGAAAGTGCAAACCATTTTGCTCGTTCTTACGCCGTTTAGATTTTACAGGCTGTCAAACTTGGTAACACAAATAAAGTTTGACCGCTCCATCATTAATTCCACAACAAATACCGATATTAAGAACAC
>JAEQML010079285.1:0-12060 GCA_016904865.1 Pissodes strobi | reverse complement strand
TATGTGGGCATAATAATAAGATTCTTTTTTTTTTTTTTTTTTTTTTTATGGCAGTGGCACACACACTAAAGGTAGATCCTATGGCGCTCGACGAGCGGTGTGTGTGCGAAGATGTTGATTGACACGGTTCTTGAATATTTGTAGGTTGTAATTAGTGGGAAACAGATGTCCTGGAAGTGAGTTTCACAGTGATGCAGTGCGCCAGACAAAGGAGTTCTGGTAAAGCAATGTTCTAGGTGTTTCTAGTTGTACGACGAACTGGTGCGCTCCTGCCGTCTGTCGGGACTGCCTGACAGGAGTTGCCAGGGGCGGGATTATGCGGGCCAAATCCTGGGAACATCTGCCGTGAAAGTATCTGTAAAACAGAGACATCTCGGCCACATGTCTGCGATGTTCCAGACTATCCAGATTCCGGGTCAACTCCGGATCGCCGACGAGACGCACAGCCCTCTTCTGAATAGAATCCAGCAGCTTTAGGGTATGCTTTGGTGCGGCACCCCAGATATGTGAGCAATATTCTAAGCACGGTCTTATTTGCGCTTTGTACAGCAAGAGCAACTGCTGCGGTGTATAGAGTTTCTTGTTGCGAAATAGAGCACCAAGCTTCTGGGAGGCTGATTTTGCGATGTTAGCAACATGGTCATGCCATGACATATTGCTGTTGACCGAGACACCCAGCAGCCCGATTGACGAGGATGAAGGAATGGTCGATCCTGCCATAATGATGTCGGGGCCCGCTGTATTGGCCCTCTTAGTAAACGTTGCTGCTTGGGTCTTCGCTGCATTGAACTGGACCAAATTTCGGTCGCCCCAAGTTTGAACTTTCTCCAGGTCTTGATTAATTGCTGTAATCTGCTCCTGTCTGCGGTGATCAGTCTCAGTCGCTGGTAAGGGTTTTTCTGATCTAAAGTGGGAGACAAGGGTACTGTCATCTGCAAAACTGTAAACAGGATTATTCGTTTCGATCAGCAGGTCATTAATATAGATGAGGAACAGAGTTGGTGAAAGTATTGCGCCCTGAGGCACGCCCGCGTTGATGGTAAATGTGTCCGAGATGTGTCCATCGACTGCAACATGTAGGGATCGGTTCTTAAGGAAACTGGCCAGCCAGCTGCAGAGAGAGGCGGGCAGTCCCAAGGACGGCAGTTTGTTGAGCAGTCCGTCATGCCAAACTCTGTCGAATGCCTTTGAAATATCCAACGCAATCGCTCGAGACTCTCCGTAGTTTTCAATTGCCCTACTCCATATATGAGTGACATAGGCCAATATATCTCCTGTCGATCTCTCTTTGCGAAAGCCGTATTGATTATCGCTGATTATTCTGTTGCTCTCGAGGTACTTGAGTAGTTGCTGGTTGACTACACGTTCCATGACTTTGGAGATTATTGGAAGCAAGGCAATCGGGCGATAGTTTGAGGGCGTGGTTTTCTTGCCTTTTTTTGGAACAGGTTGCACTCGAGCGACTTTCCAAGAGGATGGGTAAATCCCTTTTCTGTAAGAAAGAGAAAAAAGCCTGGAAAAAACAGGTGTTAGTTCGTTGGCGCAGTTCTTTAGCACGATGGCAGGTATTCCGTCCGGTCCTGATGCCTTTTGCGTATCTAGTTCTTTAAAGATTTTGCGAATATCACGATGAGAAAACTTGACTTCTGCCATGGTGGTGTTGATGTTCGGTATAGTGGGGAGAGTCTTGCTTTGGGGCACGTCTATGGTAGAGTGCGATGAAAACATTTTGGCGAGCATGTTTGCTTTTTCTTTGGCTGTAGTCGCCGTGATGCCACGTTCGTCCGTCAAAGGTGGGAGAGACGTTTTTGTAAAGTTGTTACTTACTGCCTTTGCTACCGACCAGAAATTCCTGGAGCCACTGGGGCATTGCAAAAGTTTATTCCTGATCCTTTGATTGTGTTTGTCCTTAGTTTCGTCGATCACAAGCTTGCACTCGTTTCTCGCTTCGATAAAATAATTGCGATTTTCAGCGGTCTGATTTTGCTGCCAGTACTTATAGGCTTGCTGTTTCCTTCCTACAGCTCTTTCGCATCTTTTGTCGAACCAGGGCTTTCCTTTTGATGGTAACTTGATGGAATTTGGGATGTATGCTTCCATTCCTGAGGAGATTACTTGCATGATCTCTTCGCAGCAGTCTGACGGGTCGTCAGTGGCAAAGCAGACGTCGAGCCAAGGAAAATCTAGGTAAAACTGCCTCAGATCGTCCCAGTTTGCAGAATTGTAATGCCAGATTTTGCGAGGCAATGGTGGATCCTTCTGTATGAGTGGCACTTCACAATAAGTTTGTGGTCAGAGGTACCTAATGGCGGACCAACTGTAACCTTGTACTGGTCAGGATTGGTGGTCAGAAAAAGATCCAGGAGGGCGGCGAATTCGCCCCTCTCTGAGATTCGAGTTGGTTCGTCTACAAGTTGAGTAAGCCCGCAGCTGATGGCAAATGCTTCAGCCTCTCTACCTTCGTTGTCGGTCTTCTTGTGATGTTTGAGCCAGTTGGTGTTGTGGGCATTGAAGTCTCCCAGAACGATTATTTCTGAACTGGGGTGATCGACCTGTATTGAGTCAAAGGTGGTAGCTAGTGTTGAGAAAAAGTTTTGGTAGGCTCTATCGCTCGGAGGGCGATAGAGACAACATATAAACTTGGCTAATCCCTTGGCTGTGAACTTGAGCCACATGACGTCAAGGTTGTTCGGTTCGAGTGTTTCCTCGCGATGACATGAAAGGTCGCTTCGGACAAAAAGGCATATTCCGAACTTATATCTAAATCGGGTATGTAAGTCGTAACCAGGATAGAGGTAGTTCACTGTTGTTGTTGTAGAACATACTTGTGTTTCTGTAAGGGCTAATATGTGTGGTCTATTTGCTTGTAGATGTTGGTGTACCGAATTTATGTTTGTATTTAGGCCTCTTATGTTGCAGAAATCTATTCTAAATTGGTTCGGTATCTTTGCTGTCTGTAAAATGCGGAATGAAGGGCTCCCAGGGCCACCCAGCGCCCGGAGATCCGAATGGCCGGGGAGTTTACCTCCGGAATATTTTGATCCTGGAAGCACCATCATGTCCATATACTCCTACTGTGAAACCCGGGATCACCAGCGCGGGAGCGGAACGTGATTTGGGAAAACCACTTAGCGCTCCCCAATTCTGGTGGGGTGGTCTTTCACCGGACGATGCGAGTAGGCTTATGCATCTACCACCTAGGGCCGCTTCCACTCGAAGCATCGGCCTCCATAGTAAATTGAATTATTCTATTGTTTAGGGAATTTAAAAATGTTAAAAAGTTATCTAAGTTTCTGTTGGTTCCTGTAAAGATGCAAAATATGTCATCCACATATCTGCCACAAAAAAATATATTTCTGATTAATGAATTGTTGGTGTTGAATAAATACTGTTCAAAATCAGCCATAAAAATCTCGGCAAATAAAGGTGAAATTGGAGAGCCCATTGGTAAACCATTAATTTGTTTGAATATTTCATAATTTTACTGGAAACAATTTTGATCTATACATGTACGAATTATAGATTTGAGATCGCTTTTTTTTTACTAAATTATCAGAGTTATCTATTAGTCCATACGTGAAAGTTCGTTTAAGGGTATGGAGCTAAACAGACTCTTCACATCAAAGGAAACCAATATTGGATTATTTGGAATTTTTAAGTTTTTGACTTTATCAATGAAATCAAAGGAGTTTTTAAGTGCATACTTAGAATCGAATTTCATGAATTTTGGTAAAATATTCGTAACGAATTGACTTAATTTGTAACATGGAGCATTCACATATGATACTACTGGTCTTATTGCGATATTATCCTTATGAATTTTAGGTAAGCCGTAAAAAATGGATTCATTAATTTGAGAAAAATTTGTGAGTTATCAGGTAGTACAGAATTGTTATTTTTTAATAATGAAATAATTTGTTTTATGGTATTTATTAGTCGGGTCTTGCGTTTTTATGAAATCTCCATTATTCAAAAGTTTTTTGATTTTAGTATCATAATCTAATTTAGTTAAAACAGTTATCGTGTTTCCTTTATCAGCTTTAGTTAATATTAGGTTATTTTGCGTTAGTTTTGCTTTTATTGTGTTTAAGGTTGTAAATTCTTTTTTATTCAGTTGAGTATTTGAATTAGATTTAAATTCTTCAGAGATGCTATAAATGTTTGAACTATAATTTATTGCTATTTGTGTATTAACTACCAAAAGTTCAAAATCTTTTTGGTTGTAGGATTGTGGAGAATATTTGAGCCCTTTTTCTAATAAGTTATTCTCATCAGTGTCTGTAAATACTCTATCTGTGAGATTCAAAATTCTTGGATAAAAAGTATGTTTGCTGTGTTGCTGTATACTTACATCAATAGGTGTGACAGTTTTTAAAGAGAGTAAATACCTTAACTTATTTAGTAGAGTTTTATAATGTTTGTTCATTATTAAATTAATATCTTCACGAACTATCCTGTCCCTACACTGTAACACAAAATGACCTTCTTTCTTCAAGAGTTCAGTGTAGCTGTAGATCAATTTCTGATGTTGGAAGAGGTTGTCCCTTCTTTTGAACCAAAAGCGTAGTTCATTCTGGAGCCATATATTAATCAAAAATTCGAATTTACATTTTTGCCTTCGCTGTATAATAATTATAATAATAATAATCGTAAATCCAGAAAGCAATAAACGACGGCACGGTTCACCGGTTTTAATTTTGCCTTTGTTCGCATTCGGCTTCTAAATGCAACAAAATTTCAATAAAGTGCAACAAAAACATTTTTACTATTGACCTACTCCCGATATTTTATAATACGGTGGCTAAGCCGTTCTATTAGAGTTGGTATGAATGCACTTTTAATGTAAAGAAAAACTCATTTGAAAGGACAAAATTATGTGCAACAGATTTTGTTATGAGGCAGATAATTTGCACTTTTTTGATCGAGCTGCGAATATTTAAACTGCTTTTAGGACAGGTTAATTAATTTTAGTTTTCGACTCTTTATTGCAAATGTTGCCCTTGTTAAGAAACTAGGTAAAATTTTCCATATTACCAATAAAAATATACAATTTTCGATCAAATGCAGTTGGGTTTTTGTCTCTATCTTGTCTCTCTTCTTTAGTTGTGCATTGAATAACAGTAACCTTAAGCTTAAATGATTGCTGTTTTACATTTAAGTACAAAAATATAATATGTATCCTCCTATGTTACTCTGGACAAAATGGTGAATGCGCTGTAATTGTTCTAATTTCTTTGTTGAACAAAATATTACCTGGCTTTAGGCTTTACATTTTTATAAAAAAACACATTTATTTTTAATTTCAGACAAAAATTATTACTATTTAAATAAAGGAATGAAACAAAGACTTGAAAGGAAATATGTATATACGTATGTAAATTTGTACATCTAAATAAGTACTGCAGTTATATACAAATTGAAATTCTTCGATTTACTATTTTACAAGACAACAAAGCAAAGCTATCTGTTCAGACTCGTAAAATTGCCAAAATATTGGCAATTATTGGCAATTATATGCGATTTTCTGCATGTATTGAACTTCGATTTTTTCGGATTTCCCGATCTCGTACGGAAAATTGTTATGGAACTTATTTATAACAGAGATCACGCGGTTTATGAATACAAGTATGCTTAAAGATTTTTCAAACTGAAAATCAAACAATCATCAATTCGGCATCTTCAATCGGATCGATACGATTTCTTTGACGAATATGTCAGTATTAGTAAGTATTGACATTGACTAATCACATAATATAGCCACGGCACATTGTGCTGTGATATAGAATAGATTATGGCTATATATTATGATTAATTTCAGGAAAGTTGGAAGAAAATTGATATCAAATCAAAGCATTACCACAGATTACTCCTACAATCTGTGGCATTACAAAAAAGGAAAAAGCTAACAACTAACCATATAAATAAAATAATAAAATTACCTATTTTTAATGTCCCCTCTAAGCTTGTTTCCGAAGCAGCTCTTCTACCAGGAGCAAAGAAGATAAAGTGCGATTATTCTCGAAATCTGTTTTAGTATCTATATAAACGAGTTTCCGTGAGTGTCTTCTGTCTCCCTGTTAGGCGATTTGGAGTTAGGTCGCTTTTGCACTAAAATTCAGATTGTGTTTGCGAGTTTGGTATAGGGAAGGAATGAATGATTTCAATGAGGAACCAGATATCTTTCTTATCTTCTTTTCTCCTGCTAGAAGAGATGGACTTAGCTGCTTTTGTAACAAAGTCGTGTGGAGATGGAGTGTGTTGAAGAGGTGTAAGGTAAGTTAGTTTTTCGGTTTTGCACGAAAATAAAAAGGTGCTAGACTTAATGATAGCAAAGGGCAAACATAATATATGCCAACTCAACTTGTCTCTTGAAGTACATGATGTTCATACTGTAGAGAAAGTTCTTATTGAAGCTGCTCATTTTCTAAAACAGCATACCGCACAACGTAACAGATCAAATCCCTAAAAATGAGCTCATTAAATTTTTAAAAGAACAAATAATGTTGTTAAAAACCACTTCTAATATGAGCATCCTATTTTGTAGCACTTTTTTCAATATCACATGCATATAAGCAGTTCTAGAAACAGGCTTTAAAAATGTCTAAGTAACTATGTATTCTTGTTTTAGTTTATATATAAGTCGAGATATAATTTAAACAAAACGCTATATACTGTATATTTATAATTCAATAGGTAGTCCGTATTTTTTACATCACAGCATAATTTACTTATTATAATAATTATTATGCAGCCTTTCTGTGATGGTTATGGCTTCCAAACGAGATTATGTTGTTATTTTGGAAAATGGCATGTATTTAACTATTAAATACAATATAGGTATGGATTTTTTTAAGTCAAAAAGTAACAAAAGTAGTTTATATATGAATTAATTAATACGTTTTCCATTGTCAGACCCAGATCCCTATTCGCGACGCCATCTTAGATTTAGATATGCACTTTAGTTCAGAGGTGTTGGGTAGGCACATTAGGAATTTAAGGTATGCCTTTCTTCTGAATGTTCTGTGTTCCTGTTACCAGATTTGGAGTTAGGTCACTTTTGCTCTGAACGATTCGAGAAGTGAAGGTGTGTGTATGTATGTACGTATGTTTCATCATCACAGCTTATTATAAATAAATAAGGTTTGATCTTGTAACCAAGGCCTTAGCCGAAAGAGGGGGGGGGGGGAACACCCCCCCAAAATTCTCCGAAATTTGAGATAATTTTATTACCTTAAAACAGGGGTAGCCAAAACGTCGACCGCGGGGGACCGGTCAACAGCGTAGCGTAGACCTTTTTGGTAGCCCGCTGCAGGAATAAAATCAATTTGAAAAAAAAATCGGGTTACCCCGCACTGCGCTGTGTTATCACTAATGCAATTTTAATTAAATATTGTAATGCACTTTCTAGTACTACAGCGAAACCACTCCATAGTAGGTCTACCCAAGGAGTTCTGCATGTATGCCTGTAGTAAGTAGTAATTGTAGTAAAATAATTCAATGCGAATATTCGCTTTTCTTTTAATTGATTATACCTTACCTTAGTTCAAAGATGCTAGAAAGAATTAGAAACTTATGTGGAGAAAATAAGACGCTACGGATCCAATCGGGGAGGGGAAGAATTGTTGGAATTCATTGCATCTGTGGAGCTACAGATAGCCAACAGAGGGAGTGAGCCCACTTTCTTTACTACAGTGGCTTCTCGTATAAAGACACTGTATTCTTTACTACGGGACGAAGCTCGGTCATAGACTTGACTCTGTGCACCAGGGCTTTGTTCCCGGATTTTACGAAATGAGGTGTGTCTGTGGAGGACTCGATGTTGGATCAAAGATACATCACTATAGAGCCGGTTAGGAACCCCAGAGCAACCAACTGGGCCCTCTATAGGGAGGGGCTACGTTGGCGTCTAAGGGACATGTCGAGGTAGTACCGGGCCGCCGATGAGCTGGATGACGCCGCAAGGTGGATAGGATCATCGATGGCCGGAGCTTTCACAATCAGCTGCCCCGTGACTAAGCGTCACTGTAAAGAGAAAACTCCTTGGTGGAATTCCACCCTGGAGAACCTTAGGAAACAGCTGAGGAGGCTCTTTAATAGGGCTAGACACAGCGGAGTAGATATTGACTGGGACCTATATAAAGAGGCCCGGGGGCAGTACAAAAGAGAGCTGAGAGGATCGCGAAGGAGTGCCTGGAGGGCCTACTGTGGAGGGGTATCTAAAGCCCCGACCGCTGCTAGGCTCTACAAGGTGCTGTCAAGGGACCCACTCGTCGAATTGGGCAGTATCCGTAAGTCAGGTGGAGGCTATACGTCGTCCTGCACCAGCTACTGATCGCACACTTCCCAGGCTCAACAGGTATGGACCGGGGAGGTGAGGGCGGAGCCGAGTTCAGCTTTAGAGCTGACTATGGCACTGCCAAATAGGCTAAGGTGGGCGATCGAAACCTTAGCCCCGTTTAAGGCGGCAGGTGAGGATGGGGTCTTTCCGGCGCTGTTGCAGCGTGACGGAAGACTCCTTAGCACGCCGCTGGTGGACCTTTTCAGGGTTTCTATCGCACACGGATATGTGCCGGAGCCCTGGAAGCACAGCAGAGTGGTGTTCATTTCCAAGGCGGGAAGGAACGACTACACCGATACGAAACCGTATCGACCTATTTGTCTCACCAGCTTCTTGATGAAGACACTAGGGAGGCTGGTAGACCGATACCTTAGGGAGTGGGTGGCTCTAACGGCCCCTCTGAGTCCGGAACAGCACGCATATTGAACCGGCAGGTCGGTGGACTCGGCTCTTCGGCACCTGGTATCCAGGCTGGAGGAGTGGCTAGGGGGCGGACGGCAATCGGTGTGCGTGTTTGCGGATATTGAAGGAGCCGTCAATAACACAGCCGTGGATTCGATCTGCAGGTCGGTGGAGCGAACGGGGGTGGTGTCATAACGAGGTGGATCGGCTCCATGCTCACCGGGCGGAGGGTCGAGGCTAGGCTGGAAGATGAGGTGGTTGGGGTTGAGTCATCGCGAGGATGTTCTCAGGGGGGAAGGGGTCTTGTCCCCCCTCCTGTGGTGTGTAGTGGTAGACGAGATCCTACACATCCTGAGGGTAGAGCATGGAGTCTATGTACAGGCCTATGCAGACGACGTTGTGATTATGGCAAGGTACTGAGGTGGGAATATTCCAGAGGCTCCTGGAGGAAGCACTGACAAGGTTCTCACAGTGGTGTAGAGATAACGATCTCAGAGTAGAGATGGTCATCTTTACCAGGAAAAGGAAGCGGGAGGTCTCTCCCAACATCACGTTGGAAGGGACCCCTCTAAGAAATGCGTCAAGTATCTGGGTATCTGGTTGGACGCCAAACTGACCTTTCAGGAGCACATTCGGCTCAAGACCGCGGCAGCACTCAGTGCCCTGTGGGCTTGCCGTAGGGCGCTGGGACGGACCTGGGGACTTGGGCCGAAAAGTATGCTATGGATCTACAGGACGATGATCGCTCCGATGCTCATGCACGGATCGGTCATTTGTTGGCCAGAATCCATGGAAATGGCGTCCAGACTAGTGCTGGACACATTACAGAGACTTGCACGCCTCTGTATCACCGGGGCTATGAAGGCGGCGACCGGGTGATGCACGAGGCAGCCAGAGCGGCCATGAGATTGGCTGATGCGGGGATGTGGAGTGACAACGGCTCCTGCCAGAGCCATTGTGGTCTATGGCGAGGCTTCTCTGGGGACCTAGTCATTCTGGGTATGCCAGGTGACGCAAGGGTTCCTGAGATAGGCTTCCCCAAGGGGCTGAACTTCCTCTTCCCTATAAAGGAGGATTGGGCGGAGGGAAGGACGGGAACATGGGGTGGGCTTGTCTGGTTCACAGACGGGTCCAGAATGGAAACACTGTCCGGAGCTGGTGCGTACTGTGAGGCCCTGGGGCGGGAATTATCTGCCTCACTGGGCGCGCACACTACGGTTTTCCAAGCGGATCATAATTACATAATTAGATGTGGCAACTTCTAAAAACTAGTGCTATCATTTTGTATTTATAACATGATGAGGAATTTTAATTCATCCGTCAACGCTCTGATTCTGATTGATATTATAAATAGAATGACAATAAAAAGCGGCAGCTTCATATCGTCGACCATCGCATGGCAGATTCATAAAAATTAACTTTTTGGTGATATTTAGATATTTTATGTAAAAACACCCGCCGACAAAAAATCTTGGCTACGGCCCTGCTTGTGACGAGGCAAACATAATTTAATTCTGCAAACTGATGAAATAGGGAAAGTGAAAGAAGAGCAGACTCAATTTAGATATCGGGCCTTCTAGTTCAGAGGGGGTTAGGAAGGAATTGTTCGCGTAATACGATCCTTTACAGCCACTATGCCATATTAGCTGCTTCTGATTGGTGGGTTAACGTCACGTTAGAGTACTATTAACTCTTCACGCATGGCCCTCCGCTCGCTTCGCTCGCTCTGGGGCGCAATCAAACAAAACTAACCAAAACTTACAAAATGAAACACACAAAAAAACACTTCCGCTTCATTCTCGGTCGAGTGAACACGTGTCGAGTATCGGCCCTTGCGTCTTCAGCTTCATATACATATATGATCAGTTTGGGGGGCGCGTGGTGAGCGTTCTGAGACCGTTTTGATTCCCCGAGGAAGAATCGGACGTCCAGCCAGGGATTTTAGCCCCGTGCAAGATTTAAATGTTTGTGAACGTCCAGCCGGTGGTGTTCGAACATTAAAACAAACCGTGCATGTACAAGTCGGAGCCTCCAGGAGTACATACTCGACATACTGGAGGTTCTAAAAATATCCATCAGGTGTAACTTATCTTGGATTGGTCGCCCCAGCTCTAACTAAGCCGAATAGAGGTCTTTTTTGGCTGAACTTTCTCACGAAAAAGGCCAATAGAGAGTTTACTACTACTACTATAACCTTAAAAAAGTAAAGAAAACACATATATTTAATACTCCAAATATATGAGAAAACATGTCTCGCCCTCGACTGGATTTGAACTCGTTCCAAACGCAGAATCTGACCACTGAACTTACTAGACCTGGTCGAATAAACTGACTGGACCGCAGATAAAACGAAAGCATTGTTTATATTTCTCCACCGATTAGAAGCATATACAATATAGCATAGTGCGTTTGACTGTAAAGGATCTCGAAATGTGAATGGGCATCGATTAGAAACCGGATAACATATTTCAGTTCGTAGTGCACTTGTGAATGCATGCGATTTAAAGACCTGCAATCGGCAAGTATATGGCCCTTCGCTCGCTCCGGGGCTCAAGAAAAGGAAACTAACCAAGTGCTGACCCAAGCCATACCCGAGAAAAACCCAAAAACAAGAAAAAAACTGTTTACATAAAAAGACCAAAACCGACGGGATTTGAACCCGGGTCGCCGAAGTGAATGCCAACTATGCAGACCCCTCAACTATGCAGACCCCTCAACTATGCAGACCCCTACACCATCTGCTGACTTAGAAACAACTGGTTGCATCACGAAGATATGCGTCACCTCACGTAGCTAGCCAATCACGCGGCTCTCATTTACAAGTGTACTATGAACTGAAATCTCGCAACCGGATATCTTGTTCGTCTTCTTTCCTCCTGGTAGAGGAGGTGGACTTAGCTGCTTTTGTAACAAAGTCGTGTGTGTATGTATGTATGTGTGTATGTATGGTGAAGAGTAGTGGCGCTTATGTTTTATATGAAAGAAAATAAAATAGATCATGAAAATATTGCTGTTGGTTAAGTTAAATAAGTGTATTTAAAATAAAATATAGCAACCTGCAATAAATGTAAAATATTTATTTAATTTCGTTATTTTTTAATAAATAAATAATTCTAAAGCATTTCATTGACAGCTGGTTCATTCCATTTACACACTGCTAAACGTATTTATTATTATTATTATTATTATGGATATGAAAAAAAAATGAGCGAGTCTGCTAGTACTCGTGACACTGATGTGTAAACATATCCTATATCGACATGCACAAATATTTGAGTAGCCCGCATAAAATCACTGCGCATGGTTATGATGTCACAGCC
>JAEQML010079284.1:0-12061 GCA_016904865.1 Pissodes strobi | reverse complement strand
TAACGTACACCATGTTAGTCAGATATTCAAGTAATCTCGTTTAACTTAGGTCACTGAAGTAAAACTAAAATAAATAAAATTAAGACATAAAGATCGTGGCAAGCTCTACAAACATAACTGTATGCATTTCCTATATGCCTACTGATTTTCGTGCCCTGGGTATATTTTCAAAACGTCTTAAAATGCCAGAGCAAGCGCTGCCTTAACATTTTCCTTATTGGTGTGATTCGCAAAGGTTCATTAGCAAGTAATAAAACGAGCGGTATTTGCATGTTACTAATGCTGGGTTGACCGAACGAACGCAACACTGCGAGATATAGAAAGGTGTGAGGCAATAATCAGATAGGTAACCAATTGTAATTAGCCTTCAACCATGCAGGAAGCTTGGGCCGTTTTAATAATTTTCAGAATACATTTACGTTATATGCGATCTGACCTAAGATGTGTCAGCATGATTTTAATAACAGGAGGTGGTAGTCAAATCAGATTTATCAATTTTGTTTCAATATGATCTGCTCCACTATCAAAGATCTTTGTTGAACTTCGTATTAAAATATATAATTTAAGGGCGAATATTTAGTTATTTATTTAGTGAATGTTGGAGATACAAACAGGTCGGAACTCAATGAAGTATCTACAGAATTAAGTAAACATTTTGACATATGATTCAGCTTCATCGAAAGCATTAAATCGAAACAATCTAAATATAAAATTAGCCCTATAGTTTATTTGCAATCATATGTAGTTTATGTGCAATTATGTATAAAAAATAGAAACTTATGCAAAAATACTATATAACGAAATGATTCTTGTGGCGGTCAGACTGCGGATGTTAAAGCGTTGCCGAGTGAGTACAAGATCATCATCATCTGTAATTATCCTTAAATAAAATAAATTTAATACCTTTGTTTTGTATTTGCTTCAAACGTTTACAGCGGTGTTCAAAAGAAACACACACGATTCATATCTTCTGTATGAGTTATGTTTTAGAAAAACGCGGAAGTTTCTAGCTAACCCAACTTATTTTTGCAAATGGCAATCTATGAAAAAGCCTGAACCGGTACTATTAACAAATTAAGGGCCTGCTCATTTCATTACAGTAAAAGCCAGTGCACGAAAGTATGCTTTTTGAAGTTAATATTATCCATGTTATGTGGTTTGTTTAATTATCCGCTTATCTTACAAACACAAAGACAAAGTTCTGTAATTACATGTAAGGCAAAACAAGAAATGGGTTAGAACCCAAACATGGTTTATGCCCCGTTGAAGCGGGTTACTATATCGTTGCACTTTTAGCATATAGTTGAGTGGCGAACAATCCAGTTGGTTTGTCTAAAATATTCTTTTATGTGGAATTCTAAGATTAATTTTAGGAACTAGTTATTTAATATGATTGACTAAATCATAAATGCGGCTCTATTAGAGTATTTCGTATCGGAAAACCTTGAAGTAGCTAACGTAAATGCGGAACCAACTTTTGTGAATCGGCTTCGTCAGGAGGTTATCGATATTACAGTGGTAACTCGAGCATTTGCGGAAAAGGTAGTCAATTGGAGGGTAAGTAGGGACATAACTATGTCCGATCACAGAATGATCCGATTTGAAATTAAATCGGATAAGATGGAGAAGCCACTAAAAGAATTCCGAGGGCAACAGACTGGAACAAATTTAGGGAAAGTCTGGTAATGTCCATGGAAACTTTAGGGCAGGCTATTTCATCAAAACAAGAACTAGAAATTGAGGTGGTAAAGCTAAACAGTGTAATCGTCGACTCCTAAGAAGGAGTATCTGGAAGCCAGAAGGAAATTTAAAATCGAGGTCCGACGCAGCAAAAGAGACAGCTGGAGGAAATTCTGTGGAGAGATGGAGTCTCTCTCGGACCCAGCGCGTCTGCTTAAGCTGCTGGGCTCGGAAAGACAAAAAGAGATTGGCTCTCTGAAAACAGGCGAACAATGGACGGCGAACAGAGAGGAAGCGATAGAGCTTCTCCTAAAAACCCACTTCCCCGGAGAGGTACAGACTACCAACTGGGACGAGGAACCAGAGCCAGAGATGGACTGGAACCTTGCCCGCAGTGTGGTGACTGAGGAATCCATAACCTGGGCAGTGGGGGAGTTCAGTCCATATAAGGCAGGAGGGCCGGATGGAATTATACCCATGATGCTGCGGGCGGGCCTTGACACGTTACTCCCTTACTTAAAGAGAGTATTCGAGGCCAGCATAGCACTAGGGTACGTTCCACAAGCTTGGAGAGCAGCGGATGTCGTCTTCATCCCCAAGGCAGGGAAGAGAGACTATTCCCATCCCAAGTCATTTAGGCCTATAAGTCTAACTTCATTTTTAATGAAGACAATGGAAAAAATCATTGACAGGTTCATCATGGAAGAGATCTTAACTGATTCTCCTCTACATGATAATCAGCACGCCTACAGAAGGGGGAAGTCGACTGAAACGGCTCTCCATTCTGTAGTTAGAAGGGCTGAAAAGGCAATAGAAAACAAAGAAATGGCGCTAGCGCTCTTCTTTGACGTAGAAGGAGCTTTCGATAAGGCTAAAACGAAAACTATCTGTCAAGCCCTCCAGGCCAAGAGAACACCAGTTCATTTGGTCAAGTGGGTAAAAACGGCACTGGAAGACCGGAAGATCAGCGCCACGCTGGGAGAAGTTCGCGTCGAGGCCGGGGTAAGAGGGGGTTGCCCACAAGGCAGCTGCCTCTCGCCACATTTGTGGTGCCTTGTGATGGACAGCCTCCTGAGAAGGTTAAATCTTGAGGGATTCTACGCACAAGCATATGCTGACGACGGGCTAGTAATGATCACGGGCAAGTTCGTGAGAAGGGTCTGCGAGCGTATGCAGGTGGCGTGTCGGATAGTTCAAGGTTGGTGTGAGGAGAATGGTCTCTCAGTAAACCCAGGGAAGACCGAACTCATTCTCTTCACAAGGAAACGAAATCTAACAGGTTTTATACATCCCATACTCTACCAGACGAGCCTGAGCCTAAGTCAACAAGTCAAATATTTGGGAGTTATTTTAGACAGTAAATTGACGTGGAAGGCACACGTTGAACAGGTGGTGAATAAGACAACCGCGATTATGTGGCAACTAAGGAGAACGGTAGGTAGGAAGTGGGGTTTAAAACCTTACATCCTCCAGTGGCTGTACACTGCTGTGATAAGACCGAGGATTTCCTACGGATCCGTGGTCTGGTGGCCAGCGGTGGCCAGAGCCACTAATGCCCAGAAACTGGCCAGACTGCAAAGGCTGGCTTGTTTGGGTATTACCGGAGCATTGGGAACCACTCCCGGAGCAGCACTGAACATCATCCTGGGGCTGCCGGACCTCCCGATCTGGATTGAGAGAGGTGCAATGGCGGCTCACAGAAGGATGATCGACAGTTGCCTATGGCGAACGGACTACACAGGGAAAGGCCATACGACTATTGCCGCCAAAATGAGTAGGGATCTACCCATCATTGCGACCAAAGGCAATATTCCAGATGGCAGATTAAGACTGAGAAGGAATTTCCAAGTGGAATTTCCATCAAGGGAAGAGTGGCTGTCAGGCCAGGTACGTACGCCGAGCGGCGCACACGCATGGTACACTGACGGCTCATGGATGGCTAATACACAGTCATCCGGAGCCGGTGTATACCTAGACAACACTAAATCAGGAGAAAGCACTTCGCTGGGGAGATATGCCACTGTTTTCCAGGCGGAGGTGTTTGCTATTTTGGAAGTAGCAACCAAGGCGGAAGTAACAGAAGGTGTAGAGAGTATATATATTTACTCGGACAGTCAAGCCACTCTAAGGGCGATCCAAAAACCCAGGGCAAGCTGTAAGCTAGTTCAGGAATGTAGAGACGCCCTAGACAGATTGGCTGTGCACAAGGAAGTAAGACTCAGATGGGTTCCAGGGCACAGTGGCATCGAGGGCAACGAACGGGCCGATGAATTGGCCAGAAAAGGATCAATGAGCCACCTCGTCGGTCCAGAACCTGGTCTGGGCTTAAGTAAAAGGCAAATCTCTCAGGAACTAAATAACTGGGCCTGGAACAAGACAAAGCACAATTGGAGAGGAAAAGAAGGATGCAGACAAGCCAAGGAAATGATTCTAAATCCTGACGGATCCAGAGCAAGGCGACTGCTAAAAAAGAGCCGAGAGGACATCAGGAACTTGGTAGGTATTCTGACTGGGCATGGAAGCCTAAACAGACATCTTATCGGCGTGAGGGACAGCCCACTCTGCCTGAACTGCGGGACAGGGGAGGAGTCCTCATACTACTATATAGGAATTTGTGAGAGGTGGAGTCGCCTAAGGAGGAAGATACTGGGAGCACCAACACTTGCTCGGGAAGATCTAAAGGATCTGGACTGGGAGGACGTCCTCACCTTTATCAAGGTGACGGGCCGTTTCAGTGCGGGCCGGGTGTTGGAAGTAGCCAGGTAGGGGAGGGCGGATCGGGGATGGTGAAAAGGGACTTATAGGCCTACTTACTGGGCTTCGGCCCCCCCACCCTTACTACTACTACTACTACTAACTCAAAAATGCTGTCCTTAATATCATTCTATATGCAGTAAATAAATAAGACCATATGAATTGTCATCCAATGTAGCAAAACCAAGCCTCTTTAGCAAGGATATGCATTAAATTTTCTTCCATATGGGTACCTAAGAATTTTTTTGAACCATCTCAATTAAATTACTATTTGAAAAGGCTTTGGGCGCCCAAACAACAGGTGCATACTTTAATAATGGTCTCACCATGGCATTATAAAGCCTTACACGTTGTATCCGGGTCTCTAAAGAGCCCATCGCTCCTAGTAACAAAACCAAGCACTCTAAACTCTTTATTGACTATAGAATCACAGTGACTATTAAACCTGAAATTAGATTGGAATAGCACGCCAAGATCCTTCACCTCATTTCCTCGGTGTAGTTCTGTACAATTTAAATAATATGAGGAACAACTAACATTGAATTTTCTGGTGTAAGATATAACAGAACACTTGTCGACATTAAGTGTAATCTTATTTTTCAAAAACCAATCGGTCACGGATTGTAGGTCCTGCTGCAGAAGTATACTATCCTGCTGAGAGGAAATTGTCTTAAAAATCTTGAAGTCAACGGCAAACAGTGAACTTGATGAATGAGTTACGCACTTAGGCAGGTCATTAATAATAATTATAAAAATCATGAGGCCAAGATTGCTACCTTGGGACCCCTGATGTAATAGGAGTCGTCTCGGATAAAGACTGGCCTACTTTTACTCTTAGATATGTGCCAGCAAGATAGGACCTAAAAAACTGAACAGCATTGAATAAAAGTTAAAGTTACACAGAAATAGGCCATGGTCGCCCTTATCAATGGCTTTAGGTCAGTCTGTCACAATTACATCCAGTTGGCTGTTAGTATTAATGACCTCAGCAATATCATTTGTAAAGATACTTAGAAACATTGGATCTGTTCACCAAAAACCCATGCTGCTCAGGCGGCACAGTGGCGTAACTAGTAATTTCGCCCCCCCCCCCCCCCCCTCCCCCCGCAAAATTTTTTTTGGGCCCCTTCGGCGCAGTTGTAGTCCAGAGCTTTTCCTTTTTAGCCACCCCCGCATTGCGGGGGCTGGCGGGGGTGTAGTTACGCCACTGAGTAGCAATGGCTGGCAGGGAAACAGTTAGCAAAAAAAATTCTATTTTCTTTGCAGTTAGTCACTACAGACAAGTTAAATATCACAGACAACGGCTTGGTTAATTCAGCACATCCCTTATATATGTGAGACGGAATATTATCACATCCAGTAGACTTTTTTTAGTTTTCATAATGTTATCTTCAGTAAATGTTGAAAAATTACAATCGCCTGGAGCAACAGTACCCGCATCCACGTCAGAGGGGTGTTCAAAAACTGAAATATCTTGCAAATGCATCAGCAATACAAATTGTAATCATTGTTACAAATACTCAGTCCAAAAGATATCTCAAAAGCGGGACGATATGTTTACATTTATTGCAACTTGCATCATTTAGATTGGTTAAAACCAGATCCAATATTCGATCCCTAAAATTTTTAAAATAACTGCACTAAGGTAAATTACAAATATTAGTATAGTAAAATTATTTGATACTTTGCTCTTATCACAGCCTCCATTCACAAAGTTGGGAATATTGAAGTCCCCTATCATAAGTATTCATAAGCACATATTCATTATTAAGGACAATTGTCTCATAAAATCTAATAAAACTATCAACTCCAGACTTACAAGGAGCATAGATATAAAAAGGGTATATCACAGTTTTTTTAATTGAAATACTATTGGCATTTGTACGCGTGAGTGGGCCCAACCACGGTCCTTGGTTTATTGTGGCTCCTTTCATAAAATCGATTAGCTTTCTGGGGTGGATAGTTTTAAATTTGCAAGTGAAATTTGATAATTTCCAAACACCGTTTGTCTGGTTCTTTCCCGTGCCGACCAGTAGCACAAAACATGCTCCATTGCTTCTTCGTCCTCCAAGCACAAGCGGCATTCCGTTTCTTCGGAAAGCCCTATCTTGTGCATCTCGCTTCTTAGCCGACAATGGCCAGTGTACATGCCAACTACAGCCTGCACCTGTTGTCGGCCAAGTTGAATAAGTTGTTTAGTTCACACTCCTGATGGCAGATTTACTGCCATCTTTGATTGAGTTAGACCCGGTAACTCTTTCCATTTATCAACAAACTGCTGTTGTGTCTATTTGGAGAGGGCTTCTTTAGCTGCGATATAAGCTATTCCTAGCACTGGTTCTGGTCCCATGAAGGCCGTTGCAGCAGCTTGCTTCGCAATAGTATCAGCTCTTTTGTTGCCTTCATATCATGTATGTCCAGGTATCCAGATTAGTGTAAGTTTCTTTTCTCTACCTAGTTTGGCGAGTAGTTCCTGACAGTTCCATACTGCCTTGGATGTACAACGGCTAGATCAAGAGATTTTAAAGCCGCTTGACTGTTCGAGAATATTTTGATGGCTTTAACTTCAGCCTGAAAAATGATTGTTTTTTTGCCTAGGGAACACTTAAACTCAACCTTACCAGCGGCTCCTGCACCATCATTGGTCCTGGAGCCGTCAGTGAACCACTATTCTCTGTTGTTCTCCGATGTTCCGATCTTTTGCCCATTCGTTCCTCTCTGGTAGGAGGACGTCATAAAATAAGCGTGGTAATAGTTAGTTTTGGTAGGCATAGCATCTCATGGTAGACCCAACACACTATCCCGCTCAGTAGCGTTTTTCCGCTTGTTGGGCACCATGATGATCGTCTTCGGATGGTTGATCTCCGCCTGTGTCAATCTATACCTGGCCCATCTGGCGTCCCTCTCCAATACTATTTGGAGAGGTGACATATTTAGAAGACACTCAAGCGCTACCGTGGGTGTAGTACCGAATGCGGCACTAATTGCCAGTCTTTGTAAGGTGGGCAATTTGATCTCTGTAGGCTCTTGGAGTACCAAGCTACTGCTCCATAGGTTATCATTTGTCTTATGATCGGAATATATAGCCAGTGCGTCTGCAAGTCCATAATGACAGTTTCGCTTCTGCAGCAATTTTATCCAGATGCGCATTCCAGTTAAGTGTTTTATCTAGGGCAATTCCCAGATATTTCACTGAATTCGCAAATGGGATAGTTTCTCCTTTGAGTGAAAGTGGTCTTAAGTTTTCCAGCCTTTTCTTCCTTGTGAACGATACTGTAACTGTTTTGTGCGGGTTTACAGAAAGTTGTTCCCTTTCACATCAGTCATAGACCACGGTTAGCACCTCTTGAAGATCCTCTGAGATAGTTCTTTGCGAGCTGCTTCTTATAACTATTACTAGATCATCCGCGTATGCCTGCACCTCCACATTCCATAGTGAGAAGACCGCTTGCAGGCCATCCATCGAGAGAGACCACAGAAGGTGCGACAAAACCCCACCTTGCGGACACCCCTTAAAAGCTCTAAATCTGTAGCCCTCCCCCTGTAGGATTGTTGTGGCCACTCTGCAGTTTAACATACTCCGGATCCAGTTTCCTATCTGTCTTCATTGTCTAAGAACACACCACGCCCGTGTTATGTTCCTGACAAGGTTGTTTAGTGCTAGTTCTGTTGATTTGCCGGTCTGATATGCATATTGGTTAGCATCTAGTGGATACTCACCAAGTGCGTCCGTTCCAATATGTATGTCCAGTAAGAAATACTTACTAATAAACACTCAAGAGTACGGTCGTATTTGAAATGAACTTGCTTAGCAACAAACTTCCTCTGGGCTGTGTTAATCAGACCACCCCCCAATGCCTTCCTACGATCCTGCCTAAACATGTTGTACTTATCATCGAAGAACTCAGAGTCGTTGATGCCATCTGTCAGCCAAGATTTGATAAAAAAATAAGATCATAATTCTCAGACAAAACACTTCTATAAAAAGTATCAGTCTTTGTTCGGAGTCCTCGACCATTCTGGTAATATGTACTTTTTTATTTCTAGGTAACAGATCTTCTATGTGTTTGCGGTTTCCTTCTTGCGGATCTTGAAAAGAGACTCCAGAGCACCTTCCATCTACACCTATTTCTTCCAGGCCTCGTTGAGGCTACCCCTTTTACTTACTGAGCTGTATAAGTCAGGGTGGAGTCATGATGACATTTGAACTCAGGGAATTTTCTTTTTAAAACTGTTTCAAATTGTAGAGTGTCGACATTAGGCTGTAATCTTGTGACATGCAGTATAACTTTTTTCGGTATTGCTTGGATTACATTGGCTGAATCGGTTTCACCGCCAACTGTTAAAATGACGGTTATGCCTCCTTCTGGGAACTGTACTCCATTCTGACTGGTTTACTGAGTAAGCCTTACTAAAATTAGGCTCTCGTATATTTCTAAGCCTCTAGCTTAATTTTAAATTTCGCTTGTGCTTCAGCAATATCACTATGAACTGCTTTTGGCATGATTTTATTTTTCTTTGAATTATTGTAGTCATTGGCTGATATCTTGTTCTGTGCCAGCAGTTTGCAGGGTATACCGGAGGGCTCACCCAGAACTTGGAGCTGTTCATTCTTATGGTTCTTGGCGACTGACGTCCGTGGTGCCTGTTCACAGCCCTTAGGCCTCTGCGGTTGACACGATCAGATGTTACTACGATACTAGAGCGTGATACAACCCACTCAACCATTCTACTCAGACCACCTGTAGGAGTTTCAGAGAAATCGGCATTCTGAACTTTTGTGACTTTAGTAGATTCACGTTTCAATAAAAAGTCAACTATTTTACCTGATAAGACTTTTTCCATTAATTAAATTTTTTTGCACATATTAATTATGCTTGCGCTTGAAGTTTTTGCCTCCAAGTCGGCAATTTTCAATTTAAGTGCAGTTATTTCCTTATTTCTTAGAGAAATAACCTGAACAAGTTCCATGGCCTCTTTGTTTACATCTGCATCATTTATTCTGATACACTCTCACCTTCAAATATCCGACAAGATAAAAATCCAGAGGTGTAAGGTGCAACGACCTTGGTGGCCATTCAATTAGCCCCATCGACCTGTCCAGTGATTCGGAAAAATTTTATTTACTTATCTTGAGAGGATCAAACGATAGACGTATTGCCCTTTTATCGCCCCAGAGCAAATTCCTAATATCACAAATTTTCATTGCAAGCTTCAGTTAAAAGTTACCCAAAATGTTAATATTGTGAATATCCATAAAATAAAATGAATATTGGATTACTCCGATTCTTGGACCTCGCATTTATATATTGGACTCCCATCAAATTGAAACGTAGTCAGTTAAACTTTTAGTTCGATCATTGAATTGTAGGTAAGTGTTAGTATTTTGGAAGTTTTGCATTTTTGAATTCTGCTGCTCTCAGAAAGGCAGAGTATTCAGATTTTAATATTATTGGGTCTTGGAGACAAAGTACGGAGCTAGGATGAAGTTTGTGTGCTATTTAATAAAAAGTATCCTGAGAATCCACTTAATTGGTCAAGTGTGGGGAAGGTACTTCACAAATTTGAAGAACTTGGGACAGTAAAGTATTTACCTGAAAGGAGCCGACCACCCGCTTTAACTTAAGATAAAAAAATTGATATGCTCCAATCAATAAATGGAAGTCCACATTCTTCAGCTAATATCTTAGCGCTTAATAACGATGCCAGTAGAGCTTCTGAGCAGCGATTAATGAGCCAGAAGTATGCCCGTGCATCAAGTACAGGAACTTCTTGAGGATGACTACGAGAGGAGATTATAATTCTGTGAAGAAAAGAAATGGCAAGATGTGATGAAAATAACATATTATCTCAAATCATCATCTTCTCCGATGAGGCTAGATTTTTTTAAAGGAATGTTCAATATACATAATTATTGATTCTGATCTGATCAAAATCCTTAGTGGATACGTGAGGGACATACTGAGAACAATACTAAATAATTAAATTTTAGGTTACTAAGATTCCTCTCATTCGATTTGATACCTGCATTAGTGATTATGTTTCCTAATGAGGGTGATCCAGATATTCCTCATGAAATAATATGATTTCAATAGGATGGCGTACCACTGCATTTTTATGTAAAAGTTTGAAGATACTTGGACGAAATTTTTCCAAATCGGCAGATAGGTCGACAAGGTTCAATTGAATGGCCACCAAGATCTCTGAACCTTACACCCTTCGATTCTTTTCTATAGGGGTATTTGAAGAAGCGACATTGGTGTGATAAAACACCGCACAGTGCGGATTTTTTGTTATATGTGTATCGTGGTTACCGCTTTGTTACAATGCTTGCAAAAATTCATTGTTTTTAACAATCAGATCGCATTAAGTTTCCTATTTTTCTATTTATCACCACACTGTTTTAAGTTAAAACTGCACTTTTAGCCAAATCAAATGACACCAAACTAAACCATTCAAACAATTTTTTATTCCAGAAATAACCGAAGATTTGTAGCAGGTAATTTTTACTGTGTATTCGTGTTGAATGCAGTCGACATATTTTAGCTTCCTTCTTGCCTAGGCCAAACAAGGATCGGTACCAATTTCCGTATTATATTCCTGCAATGATGTATAATGGACGATTGAGCAAAACATTTCCAGGCTGGGTTATGGCTAGAGCCTTGCTTTGACTTCTTCAGCTTTTGAGTAGGTATCCTAGAATTGCAAACTGATAGTTCCGAGTATGCAATATTGTCACTACCCATAGAAAAATTAAATTATAAATTGCCTAACAAACTTTGTTTAGCCGATGTGAAGCCATAGTTCAACTGGTTATGAAACCAGTCTATTACGCGGAAGTATCATTTTACATAATCAATTGTAAATCCTGCTCATCCATTTATCATTAGAGCAAACTGGCTCAATTGTATTATTTATTATTGTGCACCCGGCAGTTCGGACCTGACCTTGCTGAACATGCACATGATAATAAAATTATATTGCACCGAAGCCATTCAACGTCATATAATTTTCTTTATTCCCCTCGTTCATTAAGTCAAAAATAATATGTACGCTGCAAATATTGAAACAGGATAAAACCGATGAGAGATTACTACTAATTTGCATTTGCTACAATTGAAGACCTTGATGGAAGAACCAAACGTGAGTTTTGAGATATTTGAGTTTTAAATATTCAATCAAATCCTGAAGTCATGTTTAAACACTAACAAATAAACAAAGGTCCAGAAATATTAAGAAACGCGTCACGGCAACTAGAGCTAAGGAAAACGCAAATATGCTCGCTGACCCATCTTCTTGGAAAGTCGCTCGAGTGCAACCTGTTCTAAAAGAGACAAGAAAACCACGCCCTTAAACTATCGCCCAATTGCCTTACTTCCAATAATCTCCAAAGTCGTGGAATGTGTAGTCAATCAGCAACTACTCAAGTACCTCGAGACTAACAGAATCATTAGCGATAAACAATAAGGCTTACAGAGATGACATGAGATGTGGGCAATGTTACTCATTTATGGAGTAGGGCAATTGAGAACTACGGAGAATCTCAAACGGTAAGTTGCAGTTGATGGACACATCTCAGACACATTCACCGTTACTGTGGGAGTGCCTCAGGGCGCAATACTTTCAC
>JAEQML010079283.1:0-12061 GCA_016904865.1 Pissodes strobi | reverse complement strand
CCGATAGCTGCCCAATAGGTAATAAAGCTGCATCAATAATAGAAGAACCGTGTATTAACACCTTATGAATGGTTGGAGGCATCGTATACCATCCATATAATTCTACATATAGCTTAGCTGTATTAAAGGTATATTGTTTGAACAAATCAGTATTTATTCTGTGCCCACTCTAATTGCTTCCAAGATAACTCCATATCTCTTAATGAGTTCCAAATCTATACCAGTAATCCTCGAGGACAATTCAGGATTACTAAAAAATCTTCTTGACATGTTTCCATCATTCGTATTGCCAAATCCTTGTTTAGGAACATCAACTAGCATTCCACATTCAGTCTTAAAATCTTGCTGAATTTGCTTTTTTTTTGCTTGTACTGCTGCTTTCTCTTCAGGTGTTCTCGCTTGCCATTTTCGTATTGGTATTTTGTAGGCAAGATGTAACAGGCTTTCGAAAAATGGAATGCGAGCATGGAGGACCGACATACCATACTGTAGATTTTCTATTGGTTTGCTTATCACATATTCTAAATTATTGAAATCCTTACCAGTTGCCTCACAAATATAACACTTTTGTGTCGATTTCGTGTCTGTCACAGAAAGGCAAACCTTTCCATCTATCATAGTAAATGATAAGGTATGTGATATTTTATAATCTGCATCTTCCGTGGGTATAGTTGTTGGTAGGAGTTTTTTTATTTGTTCATCTATATACGTAACTTCTCTTCGAGTCTCTTCTGGTGTCTCCTTGACAAATCTGAAGCGTATTGGCCTACAGTACCTTGGCGAAGCCGGTCTAGGATTTTGCCATATAATTTTCTTTTTTGGGGCTGCAACAAACAGCTGAAGCGGTACAAGGGAACTTAAAAACAATTGGGCATCAGTGGCTGAAGGGCAATCAATTCTTTGTTTGTATCGATTTTGTGCAGAACCGTCACAACCCCATTTTGATAACAAACATAACTTTTGTCGTTCCTCAGGTAATAAGTTGTTCAATGCATCATTTAAAGCCATGCATATACGTTCTGCTGTAATATCAAGAAGATTCTGTAAGGGTAATTCAGCACTGGTGTCGGTAATTTTATAAAGATCCTTTTTGGGGTAACAGTTTTCTTTCTCTCTTTGAATCAGTTTGTAGCATGGATAAAGTTCCTTGTTATTTCTACGAATAACTTCATACTGATTTCGTGTCAAACTGGTCTCTACCATCATTTAGAGAGCTTTAATGGGCTCTTTAGTTTAAAATATTTTTTTGCTGATGTCCTGTTGCTCGTAACTTCCTTTAATATTTTAGATTCACTCGAGTGTCCGGCTTTTTTTAAACACATTGCTGTGGAGTAAACTAGTTCGTTTAATGGTACTTTGGTTCTAATTTCTTCCGTTTTCCGTCTTTTCGATCGTTCACTTAAAATGCAAAAATCTTTTCGGGACGTACCAGGTTCAGCAAGTTGCTGTGGCGCACATTGAGCTGCAGGGAATGAATTTTCACCAGAGAGCCAGGTTTCATTATTTTTTAAGAAAAGTTGTAAGTTTCTTTTGGATTTTTGCCACTTTTTTCTTAATTGAAACAAAAATTTTGCGCGCTCTTATCACTTTTACATCAGTCTTGTATTTACAGCCAGTCATGGCAATGACCTCTTTTATCAGGTGTTCTTTTTTGGAATCATATTTTGTTTGTCCTGAATTATTCCAAATATCATACAGTACTTGTCTACGGATCAGCATGGCTAAAAGAAAATTAAAAAAAAAATAGTACAAAACGGCTCTCTGCTATCTCTCTAATAAAATAAAGATTATAAAAGAAGATGATTTGCCACAGACAAAAAAAAACAGATTTTCGCGTTTCTATTAGTTCTAATTCTAGGTAATTCAAGAGCTTATAACTGCATATTTTTGCCGAGAATATCTGGCAAGAGAAGTTTTGGGCAATCAAGAGCCTAGTTACTTTAAATCATCGTTTTTTTCTTTAATTTCTATGACTGCGTAAAACCTACTATCAGGTAGTATAATTTGATGAAGTATTTCTGATTCTATCAATTTTCTGCGAGGGAAGTCTTGAAAAAATGCCCTGCTTTGTTAATTTGTGTAAAATATCACAGAATACAACCGTGCCAAATTTGGAATATCGAGCTTTAACCATAACTGAAAAACATTCAAAAATAACATATTAGGTAAAGTCCGTGGCATGGTTCTAGAGCTACGACGACTGGGGAGGCAGAGGAGAAAATTCGCTATTGCGGCGTTGTCATTATTAACAATATTAGTATATAAAAATTGCAATAAAATCGCCTTTCACTTTGAAATAATCTGGAGAATAGTATTCTTTAAATCCAATAATATTCTAAGAATAACATAAAAATATAATGATAACATAATTAGCATTTTTTTAGCATCAAATATTAACATTTTATCCATTTAATAAATCATATATCATTAAAAATCTATTTCATTTCCGAAATCCGTCAACACTCAGATCACTCAAAGGTCAGTAATGTGGAACGTTTCGAACCAAGCCATACTTCCCGTATGTATTAAAATAGCGAAAATGACTGGGCTATTGGAATCCCACCAACAACGCGACGGCGACGGTCACGTTGCTCGGCAACGGCGACCGTCGCGTTGCTTGGCAACGTTTCTTTATTTGTATGCAAAACGTTTCTTTGTTCGTTGAAGGTTTTAATCAGCGGCGTAGCAAAAAGGTGCTAAACATGAATACATTTACGCAGGGAAAAACTCTTCATAGCCAAACAAGAGAAGTTATAGCCAATATATATAGGGTTTGCGATGAAGAGGGAACAAATAATTTTTGTAGACTCCTATTGGAGAGAGCAGCGCTTTACGCTGGGGTGAGTACGGAACCGTAGAAGGAACACCGTAAAATAGTTATTTGTGTATTTAGAGCGCAAAATAACGGATTGCCGCTTGAGAAGTAATCTTTCGAAAACGGCAATCTTACTTTGCGTTCGAAAAACACACAGAACTTTTTCTACAGCCGCATTTTTGAAAATTAAATGCACATTTTTCTCTATGCTTATTCTGAAATTTGCAAATATGTCAGTTTTGTCATATTAATCGGGCATATTTAGAACAGGAGTGCCAGCAACAAACTGTAAACGCACGACTGTCATATATTTATCTTTGGTTTCCATGACCATTCATAGCAGACTCGACGGAAAAAGTGAGAATTTTCTTTTCCATGTTCGCTCTAGAGCGAAAATAAGGATCCACGGCATTCGTCGATTTTGCGCTTTCATTTGAATTTAGTAATTAGTTATTTTGCACGCGGCTGTAGAAAAAATATTTTTGTCTGGAAATTCCATGTTATATATTAAAATTATTGTAATAACGTTTTGAAGAAATTACTTGAAATAACCCTGACTTATTATACATATACTGTGTGACAAAAAAAACCGTCTCTAAATCAAAACATACCTAACTTTGAAAAATTATTGAAGTGAAAACTTATTTAGGCGCGTTTTGCGTTTTTTCCTGTGCATTGAATTAAGTTGAGCCGTTACGTGTCACGCTCGGAGCCGTCACGCTCTGATATGTATGTAACGCTTTCATAATATTATTTATTTTGCGGGTATTGAATGAGATTGAACCGTCACGCGTTACGCTAGAAGCCGTCACTCTCGGATATGTATGTAACGCTTTCATAATATTATTGAAGTTTTCACTTCTATATAGCGTGTGGTCTTAAGCATACACAAGTTCTTTCTTGAAGTGAAAACTTCATTAGGCGCGTTTTGCATTTCTTTATGGGTATTGAATTCAGTAAAGCCGTCACGAGTTACGTGTCACGCTCGGAGCCGTCACGCTAGGATATGTATGTCATGTTCCCGTATAGGTAGAGGGCCGATATTTTCAGGGGATGCAGCCGGGGTAAAAAAAGATCCTGGTCGAAAACGGGACCCCGTAACCCCCCCCCCACTTTTGACCAGGGGTGGGGGGGAGAAGGAAAACTTAAATAATTAATTTCTGGAGAACGGTAAGAGGTACGGGGTCGAAATTTTTGTGGTAGGTGCGCCCCGTATGGGTGAGGTGGCTCTAATTTAAGGAGGGATTTTGGGGGAAAATCGTTTTTCGCCCGTATCTCTGCAACGAAGGCTCAGATCGAAATTCCGACAAACGATGACCCCGCGTGTTGAAGTTTTCACTTCTATCGTGTGGTCTTAAGCACCCACAATTTTTCTTATTTGTTAAAAAATTAGGCTTTACCATTCTCATTTTCGTGTCGTCATTTAGGTTCGTGGATGCCATTATTGTTTACTAAATTAATTCACCTATTTTTAGTTCTTTTTTTTTCAATCCGACATTTTTTAATGGATTAGGTGGTAAAAAAGCATTTTCCTACACACCTTACCACAGTAAAAATGCTATATTGGCCATCCAAGCAGTGCCATATACTCAATTTTAAGAAATATCACGTTATATTTATTATCACCCAGAACATCCCTCACAGTTTCCTTATAATTTAAAGGTTCCTTATATTTTAATTAATAATTTTTAAAAAAAAATTAATTCCTTAGAATTTAATTTTTTTAATCTCAAAACATGTTTAAATATATGGTCAACACATATGCTATAAAAAAGAGATTTTATTAATACAGTAAAAAATGCAAGGGTAAAATTTCTTGCCGTCGCCACTGGTGAAAGTCCAATTCGTACAATTAAAACATGTACCATTAGATATTTATTTAGGTCACAACATTTTATAAATAAAATTTATTGCGTTAAGAAGCTTTTTAAAAATTATAATTTTTTCACCAACATTAAACCACACTGAACCACCCCCATAGTGGGCAAATTTCGAAATTTATAAAATTCAAGCTTTTTTATGAAAAATGTACACGCAAAATCAAACGCAATTCACAAGCATAGAAAATAATTTTTAATCGTATATATAAAAATAACCACTACCCGCCTATGATATCAAGCGTTAGCGAAGTTGTTATGCGCAATTCTCCCCTCTGCCTCTCCAGACGTCATAGCTCTAGAACCATGAAACGGACTGTACCTATATAAACATAATACGAATATCTATCCGATCCGTGTATGTAAGTATGCTTTTTTAGTGTTAGATATTCCAAATTGGCAAAAGTTGGGAACTTTTTTTTTCTTAGTATTGTAGGTCATGCTCAGAGCTATCATATATGAGCAGCAGTTCAGTGGAATAAGGTGGAATAGTATATGTAATGCTTAACCGAAGGTTCTTCAAATAAATTTTAATGACTTATTTAGTAGCAATGTTTTAAAATGTTTGCAGTAAACACAAAAATTTAAAAAAATCAAACAAAAATATACTAGAAAATATCTACTTACCTCTAAATTTGCACCCACTATAACACAATATTAAAATATCTCTTTATTTGGATAATACAGAGCGTTTTCGGAAACACATTTTTAATCGCGTTCTGTACAGGAATGACAGCGCCAACATGATTTGTCATTTATTTTTTGTTTTGTTATAGCCAATCGCTTCCACAGCCAACTAAAACTATTTATATTTTAATCTACAGACCTTAGGGGAACAATAAATGGAAAAATCGAGGTAAAATGAGAAAGTTTTTAATTTTCCTCTATGTCCGCTTTTGACCCCAAGATGCCCTTATGTGCGGCGTTAATAGTTGCTGAAAATATCTCGCCCCTTACGAGATACAACAAACACTATTGGACATAGAACAGAGGTTAGCACATTGTTATTTAATGGATAACAAGTCTGCTGAACTTTTAAATGTGCTGCTGAACTTTTAAATGTGCTTAATCGAAGGGAAAATGCGGTGAGAGAACAATACCAAGCACTTATCGAACAGAATAGACTTGTCAACACCTTAAATAGGTGTTAAAGTTTAGTGTTAAGTTACTAAATACGTTTTAAAATGAATAAATAAATAAGAATTTAAAAAAAAAAGTGAATCAGCGCTTATGGTGCTGATCTTAAAGAATAAGATTAGGCATCCAATGTCGAATTAAAGTCATCTTTGACTAGTTTTCTAGACTTGTAAAAACAAGTTAGAACCCTGACTTTAGACGCGTCAAGTTAAATACGAAAATTTAGCTCTGTCCGCTCTATTGTTTGGTCCTTCGAGCCGGATATGGTTTTTTGTTACTCTTACTGCTCCTCAAGAGTACACACTCAAATACTTAGAAAAACTTCAAAAGAAAAACAAATCTTGTGACTGAAGCTAGTAATATTATTTGATTGTTTCTTATTGTCATTTACTTTACTGATTTTTCGCATAAACTAGGGCATAGTGCTACTTAGTGTTTTGAGTGTTCTCTCATAAAACCTGTGTTCAGAACTGTTGTGTAATAATTAATAAGACAATACTTCATTCTTTATGAAAAAAATGGATTATAACACTTTGAAAGCAAAACGCACATACATCAAAGGAATGATTACGCGCATTCGAAATTGGGTAACAGACAACATTGATACTAAGTCAAACTTTCAAACCTTACAAGTTAGACATGCTAAGTTACAGAAGTTATTTGATAATTATGATGAAATTCAACTCTCTATTCAATCACTACCCGATGTTGACACATTGGACTCAGAAGATAGCGAAACAGTTGAGTCTTCTGTTTTTATCACTCTCGCGCGTTTGCAAGAATGTATGGAGAAATTAACTGTAGCTAAGCACAAAGCTCAAAATTCTCTCTCTAATGCATTACCGAATGCACAAAAAGACACATGTTCATCTAAACTGAGATTACCTGAAATAAAGATACAACCATTCACTGGTGAATTTTCTGAGTGGACTGGTTTCATACAATTATTCACAACAATGATTACTGAAAATCAATCTCTTTCTGATGTACAACGCTTATTGTATTTGCGCATTTTTTTGCGTGGTGAACCTCTAGAAATAATTAAAAGCTTACCGTCTACGAATTATAGCTTTCAAATTGCTCTAGAATTACTGCGAAAACGTTATGAAAATAACTTAACAGTCGTTAACATTCTTTTCACGTCTTTATTTGAAGGTGCGCCTGTTGCAAAGGGCACAGCAGAAGCACTCAGAAAATTTGTTACAGAACTAAGAAAAAAATTTGAATTGCTTAACAGTCTAAATTATGAATTTTCAAATTTATGGGAACTTTTGCTGATATATTTATTACAAAAACGCTTAGATTTTCCAACCCTAAAAGCCTATGAGCTTGAACGAGATCTTGATTCATTTTTAGAATGCCTAGATAAAAGAGCTACAATACTAGAAAATTTAAATTCTATAAATTCAAGTATCAAACATGAAAGAAAGGTCCCAATTAAAGTCAGCTTACATTCGCAAGGTTTCCAAACCAATTACTCAAACATTCGTACGAAACCATCTTGTATTTTTTGTAATCAAAATACACATAAGATATATCAATGTGATAAATTCAAACATTTAAATTTGACTGAAAAAAGAAATTTTGTCAACAAGAAAAGCATTTGTTTCAATTGTTTGGGTACGAAACACACTAGAAACGATTGCCCTTCTAACGGATGTCGAGCCTGTTCAGGACGTCATCACACTTTACTTCATGATCTCAACTACCGACCATTTGGTGGAAATCCCCTTCCACCACTGCCACAATTAAACAATAATAGAAGTAAAGATAACCACAATGACAATTACGCAAACAGACAAGCTCATTACTCTTCACAGAATAGAGATCAGGATTCCGTCTCTCAAAAAAATTCCCAAGTACAAAATGTTCCTCAAGGCAATCCCTCAAATCAGCATAACTCCTTTAAGAGAAATCCTTCAAATGAAAATTCTGAAAATGTTCAAAATTTTCAGATGCAACCTCCACCTACCATGCTTGAGAATCAGTCACTACACACCAACAATTCGACTTTGCCAACTCTCTCTTCAAGGCCCTCTGTAGTACTATTGGCAACTGCTACAGTCACAATTTATGACAAATATGGGAAACCTCTTAAGGCTAGAATTTTATTAGACTCTGCTAGTCAGAATTCATTCATCACGGAAAACCTAGTACAACGTTTAAATTATACTCCATATAACCAACCATTACAAATTAGTGGTATCTCGAAAGGCTCATTGATGTGCAAAAAGTTGGTTAATCTTGTAATTAATTCTAACACTTATGAAAACCAAAGTTTTGAAATATCTTGCGCAGTTCTGCCAGTAATTACTTGTAAGTTACCACAAATTTCCATTGACAAGGGGCAATTAAAGATCCCTCATCATTTTAAACTCAGTGATCCAACCTTTGACACCCCTACCGAAATAGACATGCTGTGGGGGCAGACTTGTACTACGATCTTTGCCTTAATGATATGTACCATTTAGGAAAAAATCTCCCAGTTCTTACAAATACCTATCTAGGATGGATAATTGCTGGACATGCTCCCATTCTAAAAACCCAACAAAGACATTCAAGACCTCTCTTAAATCACAACTCTGTCAGCACATGCACCTTTCAAAACGTGTCTATGCTAGCTATAGATACCCCCTGTTTAAACAATATAATGGAAAGGTTTTGGAAATTGGAAGAAATTCCTCAGAAACATCATCTCACGGAAGATGATATACAGGCTGAAAATATCTTCATGTCCACCACGAAAATATTGGAAAATGGTAGTTTCCAAGTAAATCTCCCTTTGAAATTACAACCAGATAGTTTAGGTGACTCATTTTTATTGCTCAGAAAAGATTTGAAAACCTTGAAAAGAAATTTAAACAAGACCCCGAGTATCTTTTGAAGTATAGAAATTTCATTGAAGAATACATAGCCTTAGGACATGCACACATCATTCCCTTAGCTCTGAATAATAATACATCCCTGAAGTATTTCTTCCCACATCATGCCGTGACAAACCAACATAGTACAACCACAAAATTTCTAGTGGTGTTTGACGGCTCGTGCAAAACCTCCTCAAAATTGTCAATAAATGATATCATGTACAAAGGATATCAGGTACAACCTGATCTATACGATATTCTTTGTCGATTCAGAACCTTTCAATATACTATTACTAGTGACATTCAAAAATATATAGACAAATTAAAGTCAATCCTGATCAAACGTGTCTTCAAAATATTCTCTGGAGGGATGACCCTCAAACACCCATAAAATGTATAGAACTTCTTACAGTCACCTATGGTACAAATTGTGCGCCCTTCCTAGCTACCAGGGTATTATCCGAAATAGCGTCAAAAAATAAAGAAACTTATCCCTTTGCTTCTCAAGCCCTTTTAACACAATGTTAGGTCGATAACGTTTTGTCTGGAGTAGACAACCTCATAGATTTAAAAACTCTTTACGTTCAACTTAACACGCTTTTAAACACTCACGGATTCACACTGCATAAGTGTTGTTCTAACTCCCAGGAATTTTTATCATTAATATCACAGGGAAAAACTGAAAATAATTTAAATTTTAGTGACACCCCCAACAAAGTACTAGGGCTTATATGGAATCCTGTTGAAGATTACTTAGGCATCTCTGTTCCTCCCATCTCGCGTGTTGGCTCATTTACAAAAAGAAAGATTTTATCGGCCATAGCCCAGTGTTATGATCCTTTAGGATTAGTAACCCCTGTGACAGTCATTGGTAAACTCATCATCCAAAATCTTTGGTTATGACTATTGGATTGGGACACAGACATCACAGAGGTACCACTCATAAATGAGTGGACCCAGTTCATTGAAAACCTTCATCTCCTTGCCAATTTAAAAATTCCTAGATGGCTTTTTTCAGATTAAATCAAAAAAAGGACAGAATTTCATGGCTTTGCTGATGCCAGCTCTAAGGCTTACGCCGCATGTGTATATCTACGTACCAGTTTTGAAGATGGAAGTGTAACAACAAATTTAATTTCATCAAAGTCTTGAGTAGCCCCTCTCAAAAGTGTGTCACTTCCGAGACTTGAATTATGTGCCATGCTCTTGTTATCTCAACTAATGGACAAACTTCTCAAAATTTTTGAAAATCGCATCATTCCCGAATTTGTACATTTGTGGTCTGACTCTCAAATAGCTCTATGTTGGATTAAATCGCATCCAAATCATTGGACCACATTTGTAGCAAATCGGGTTGCTCAAATACAAGAACTCACATCAAGTTTTCAATGGCGACATGTGAGATCTTCTGAAAATCCAGCTGACCTCCCCTCTCGAGGGGGTTCTTCCCCAAACATTAATAAACTGCGATTTATGGTGGCATGGGCCTAAGTATTTACAAACATCTGACACTGACTTTGCAAAGATTGATCAACACATAATCCCCGCGAGTGTGCCCGAGGAAAGAAAATTCTCACACATCAACATTGAAAAAAGAGAAAAACCCGATATTTTCAGCAAACTTTTTGTCCATTTCTCAAAGTTTGAACGTTTGCATCGTTCTGTCGCTTACCTCCTAAGATTTATACAAAATTATTTCAAACCAACACAGAAATACACTGGTGTCTTGTCTGTTGCAGAATTTCAGAATTCTCTTTGTTTAATTGTAAAGGTTTTGCAAATAAAACATTTTTTAAGGGAGCGAAATGCCCTTCTCAATAACCAGCTGATAACAGATAAACATATCTTAGCACTAAACCCATTTATAGATAAGCATGGTATAATTCGCGTGGGAGGGCGACTAAGAAACGCCGACGTAGGTTTTGAACAAAAGCACCCAATGTTATTTCCTTCTCACAACAATGTCGTTTCAATGATGTTAAATCAAGAACATATAAGGCTCGGACATGCAGGGCCTCAGACTGTTCTTTCAAACTTTCGATTAAGATTCTGGTCTCTCAATGGACTCAGAGAAACAAAGCGTCTAATTCAAAAATGCATTAAATGTTTCCGTTTTAAAGCTGTCCTAGCTCAACAAATCATGTCCGAATCCCGTGTTATCACAACTCGAACTTTTCATAAAGTAGGAGTCGAATATGGCGGTCCCTTCTTAATAAATGCTTCAAATCTGCGGAAATCTCCTTTATTTAAATCTTACATTGCAATATTCGTACGCATGGCTACCAAAGCCATACACATTGAAGTAGTCACTGATGTCTCAACTGAAGGATTCATTTCATCTCTCAAGCGGTTTATTTCCCGAAGAGGGAACCCTGCTCAAATATTTAGCGATAATGCAACTAATTTCCTCGGTGCAAGCAACCAATTGAAGGAATTTACGACTTTTTCGAAAAATCTGAAAATTCCTATATAATTGAAACGTTCGCATCTACCAAAGGAATTGAATTTAAATTTATACCACCAAGAAGCCCACATTGGGGGGGCATTTGGGAAAGTGCAATTAAAAGCGCAAAATACCATGTAAAGAGACTGGTTGGTGATACCCATATTACTTATGAACAATTTTCTACAATACTATGTCAAATTGAAGCCATCCTTAACTCTAGGCCCCTATGTGCCCTCTCCAATGATCCTACTACGACTTACAATCACTAACGCCAGGACACTTTCTCATTGGCCGTAGCCTTACTTCATTTCCTGAAAGAGACTATACATCAGTTCCAGAAAATCGGCTAAAGTACTGGCAAAGATGTTCACAAATCAGACAAAACTTTTGGAAGAGATGGACTGTGGATTATTTCAATCGTCTTCAGACTCGCCCTAAATGGTTAAAACCAGTACCCGATTTAAAAGTCAACGACCTTGTGCTCATAAAAGACGATGACTCACCCCCTCTAAGATGGCCCTTAGGCCGCATAATTGAAACTATGCCAGGTAAAGACGATAAAGTCCGCGTGGTTAAATTAAAAACTAAGAATGGAATCTTCACTCGCTCTATAACAAAGGTATGCCCCTTCCCAAATCCCGATAAGTTTGATGATTTTCACAGAGTTGAATAAAATTAGCAATGCGCCCACAAACAACTCATTGTCTTCACTCGTAGTATTATTTACTCATACTTACTCTTAAGATGTGATTATCTTGCTTCCCCTTCATTTCGTTTTTGCTGACCCCATGGAGATTGTATCTTCCGGCGGGCAGTATGTTTGGGAAACACACTACCCAAACAAGATCAAAATGCACCGCATTTACCTCAACAAATAAATAGAATGCAAAACACCTTTTCCGCAATATTTTGAACCACCCCC